>VMBQ01002123.1:94937-145181 GCA_007657795.1 Dreissena rostriformis | reverse complement strand
ATTACGACCTATTGCAATCATGCATGTTAAGATCGGTATTAGGTGAGTCTGACTGTGTTCTAACTCTGAACCTAGTATTCTTATTGTGAATATTACTGACTGGAGTAAAATTATCTCCCATATATAGCGGAGCCAACTTAGAGCTAATTTTAAAAACATGACAAAGTGTGATCTGGTTTACTCGACTTTCAATAGGCAACCAGTTAAGTCTAGTAAAGTGTTCTTTACCTATGTGAGACCTAGGATGTAAATTTAATATGAACCTGATAAGTTTATTTTGGGTGACCTGTAACTTGTTTTTTAACATTTGAGTTAAACCAGTGTACCAAACAGAGCAACTGAAGTCAAAGTGGCACTGAATTAAAGACATGACTAAAAGCTTTCTAGTATCTGTGGATAAAAATTCCTTTTTTCGATATAAAAACTTTAACCTTGCATTGGCCTTCTTGATGACTGACTCTGCCATAGAAGTAAAAGACAAATTTTGATCAATTGTAACCCCTAAATACTTGACTGATGATGTAGATGAAATGGGTGTTCCATCACATGAAATATTTAAAGAGGATTGTGACCTGAGTTTCTGCCGTGAACCAAACAGAATTGATTCGGTCTTACCTAGGTGCAATGACAGTTTGTTGTCAATTAACCATTCACTGACTTGCTTTAAATCATCACTAAGCATCTTCTCAACCGTAGATATACTTTTATCCGAAACTAAAATGGCAGAATCATCAGCATACAAGAGTAATTTATGTTTAACAACAGCTGACATATCATTTACGTAGATTAAAAATAACAAGGGACCAAGAATGGAGCCCTGGGGGACACCACAGGAAATGTTTTCTGACGACGAAAAGGTGCCAGACACATCAACAAGCTGTTTCCTGTCAGACAAATATGACTGTAACCACATTGTTATATCATCTCCCAGACCAGAAGCACGGAGTTTCATTAAAAGTATCGAGTGGTCCACGGTATCAAAAGCCTTCTGTAAGTCTAAAAGAACCATGCCTACAACATTACCTTTATCATTTTCACCTCTAATGAAGTCAGATAAGTGAATAAGACATGTGTCGGTGGAATAACCTCTCCTAAACCCAGACTGATATTTATACAATAAGTCATGATCTTGAAAATACTTTTCAACTTGGTCATAAACAACACGCCCCCGTTCCAATAAGATGTTTATTATAGTAAATCTTTTTTATAGTTCAGTGATTCAAATGTGTAAGTTTAGTCGGCCTTATGCCTATCGCAATCGAGCACTCTCCTTTTCCGGTTTGACGTATCGGTACAAGGTCAACATGTTCGTAGTGGATGTTTATTGCGGGTGTGTGTATGGAAATATCGGATTTGCATGGTTAAACACGCTGTAAATAAACAATTTTGACATGGATTAAATGGGAATTAAATTAATATTTGAAGGTAAATCATTTATTGTTGCATTGTTTGTATTAATTCAAAATTTCTTTTACTTGTTTCCTTAACCGCTCGATTCACGGTCCTCGGAGGATACTGTATGAATACTGTTTTAAATGCGTGAAACTAAAGATCAACATTTATAAAAATGTACTGAAAGTCGTTTTAAATTCTTCCCCTTTTTACCCACGTTCTTACCCTTAATTATAAAGATTACTTTTATATAACTTAACGCGAGATACATCGTTTCAAACGACTCTTGAACAAAAGTTGTTATTTTTGCCGGAAAAAAAGTCCACCAATACGACATTCCAGTTGTAATCATGAATAAAGTATCAACAGTCTACGAAATATCTTCAAGACTGTGAATAGCCCTGAGTAGTCCAAATGCCTGTGTCCAGGAAACATTTCGGTCGTTTTCCTTCTCAGAATCCCTTTTGAGCGCCGGAAGTGACCGAGACGACTTCGAGGAGGACGGTTTGTATGACGAAGTCAATAGATTATAATTGGATATCATTTTGTTCTCGAGACGTCGACTTCCGGAAAGGCGGTCCGCTTTCTCAATCTTTATCCTCGACATTTTGTCAACGAGATCCGGCTAGTTGCAATAATTCAACTCTCAGCTTTACAACCCAAAGGGTTGCTGAGAGTTGCAATGCGCTGTCTCTTGTCCATGGGTGCAAAATTGAATCAACAATGCAAGGGTTAAGGAACACTGAAACTGCAAGAACTGCAAAGTTTACCTGTCTTAACCACAAACTCATGCAAATGGTACCATTAAAGCAAGAAATAATTGCTTTTTATTGACTTAAAAAATGTTTATCTTTCGCACGATGTATCCACCATCTTGGAAAAGGGAAAGAACTGACCCAACATCAGTAAGATCGCACTACACCAATATTGTGCGCATCGGGTTATTTGATGGAGCATATTAAAGTCGACAACGATGTGGTATTCGGTACAGAATACACTGTTTCAAATTTAAACATAAAAATGTCAGCGAGAGAAGTGTGTTGAAACATCGTCGTGTTTTTATAGGGAGCATGCAAAGGATAACATCCGTTGGTTGCCGTTCAGGTAAATTTAACATGTTTATGAAGTTTATTCATTATTTTCCTCAATTTGTCTCGAACTACGTCTGTTTAGTGAAGCGCACGGATTCCGTGCGCTGAACTGCACCCATGTTTATGAAGGGGTGCATATGGACTCCCAGAGCCGTCAAAGCAAAAATTATCATAGGCTCTCAGGGAGTCCGTTTATATGGACTAGAGATCCGGCATGCTTAGGTCTCTAGATTTCAACTTTCTAGGACTTTCCGGTACGTGAAGTATACGGCAAACTCTCCGGGTTTTCCGAGTCCACAGATAGAGAATGCTTACCGGACATGTATAAAGACCGTCTGCTTTCCACGGACGTCCTTCTCAAACGCGCCGCTTTCAGATCATAATCAACGCTGTCCTTCACGTTTTCGCACGCCTTGTCTTGCTCAAGAATGCTCGATACCGCCGGTGACTTGCTGACGGATATCCGGCGATCAGACGTCTCGGCGTTCTCCTCCGCTCCGTACCCGTACTTCATGGGGTACAACACTGCCGCCTGCAGGCGGAACAAGTCGTTGGTGGCGCCTCTGTGCACGATGTTGTCGCGCGGGTCGGGAACCTTCTCAACTACATCCTGTATCCCGTGCTTCCTCGCGAGCTTGTGTACGAGATCGAACAGATTTTTCGTGCTACTGTACTTAAGTTTGATAATATCCGAAAACGAAACCTCATTTTTGCGCTTTATTCACCCACCGTATGAGGAAACCGACATCGAATCATCCCATACCTTCAGTTCCAAACGGTCTGCAACCCCCTGTGAGACCGTTTGCTTTTCAATTTCGTCTAGAATGTCCTCTGCTTCTTTTTCGCCTTCGTTTATCATAGGCAATATTGGCGCGAACACTGCACTCGGTTTTCTGTTTTTCTGATGTCCCTGTTTTGCTTTTTTGAAGTGAACATCTTCGAGGTGGTCGTCTGCTTCCTTAAACCGTGAACCGTGAGTTACACCTGAAGTCTGCAGGTAAATCGGCCCACCTTTAAAATCCATGTGAGTCTCCGAAAGCTGACTAAGCGTCTCTTCCATGTCGTGATCGTCCGGTCGACTAAAATCCTCGTTTGACAAAATCGTCGGAACTTTATCTTCCGGTTCCGGTGTTTTAGCCGCTGCTTCGAATTTCAGTCTCAGGTGAAGCGCCTCCAAAAGAGCTCTGTCCTCGTCGTGCTTCCTTTGATCTCGAATTATTTTAATATGCTCAATTCTCGTCTGTTTTAGTTTACGAACATACCGTTCACGACGGATGTTGTTCACTGCGCATGCGGCATCTTTCCGGTACATGCTCAAGTTGCGTTTGTACTCTAGCTCACTTCCGGCGACGCGCGTGATCACCACGCGCCCTATTTCGCTCTGGATCCCGGCTATTTTAGCGTATGTGGACTGTGACATCACCATTTCCTGGAAGAAAAAGCCATGTGTTATTAAAACATTATATAATTAAACAGTTATTTTAGGTGTACATTTTAAAGCAAAATGCAGTTCATTTCTGTGAAATATAATGATTTATACTAACTAAAAACAAACAAATGGATGCTATTGGCTATGTTATATTTATACTGATGAAGCTCTGGGAATCAATACCACAATTTTAATTAATCCGCACGTGCGTAAATCGATTTGACACTTTGATTGCATTTCCGATAGTGCTCGGAGAAAAATCAGAGAAGAAGTGATGCGCAGTAACTGGCTTTTTAGTTGTTGTTTACCAATAATTACGTTGAAAGGCAGCGAGAACTTAAACCATCAAAAGAGAAATACTCGTTTTAATGGATTCATATTAAGTAACGAACGAGTCAATGCATGCAGTGAAATATGATAAACAGAATACAGTTATAGGCCAAATAATTTGAAAATGATGCTATTCATACAAAGTTATTGATTCAATAACAAAATTAATTACTTCAGCTCGAACGCACGTGTAAACACATTTGTATCAATTAATGAACTACGAAAGGTCGAGGTTCGGAAAGGAATTTCATTCATTTATTACTGAGAGTTACATTATATCAATCTAAAAAGCAATATATTTATTTCTTTAAAATTCAGTATAATGGCGAAAATATTTATGAACCAAAACACAAATAATAAAAGCATACATTTTTCGCACCCGATACACTTAGAGACTTTTCTAACGCAACACTTGTCAAACTTTAATATCTCCAATATTGTACATAAATTCAAGTTCTCATCATATAAAATTTAGTGCAGTAAAATTTTAATAATAATTTGCTCTAAATTAAAATTACGGGCGTTTCTTTTATAGAAATTCTTTTTTATGAACTACATTGAGCTACATCATGCGAAAATCTGTCTTATTCCATTTGCGACCGTATAAGCTCCAGACCAGATTGGGCATGCGCGCGGACTTATGAGGAGCTACCCTGTCCAGTTAGGTTTCATGGTCTGATTGGCGGACAGAGTGGTTTGGAGTTGCGCTGGCTGGTTATGACATTAGACCTATTTTCGCATGACGCGGCTCATAAATAATGTCTACATGCCGAAACACTGGGTCCGAAGGTAAATACCCCGATTCACACGCCGACAGATACATAAAAATGTATACAGAAAACGTATAAAATGAAAAGACTTTGTAACGGACTACAATATTTCATTTTTTATTTTGACAATATTAAAGATGATTTTTTACGAGTTTTGCAAAGCTTTACTTTGAAAACACATTTGTTTCCTGGTTCCAATGAGTTTTGCATACATAACGTCATATATATATATATTTAGAAAACCATACAGATGTGTTTTTTCAAATCAATTATTATTATGTCAAATACTCAATAGAAAAATAAAAAGATAAATTATAATTCCCGGTATAAGAATTATAAGAGCCTTACCCTTTTCATTTCCGTTCTTGCCCATCGAAACAGCGTGTCGTCCGTCTGTTCGGTCCGGGTGCGCAGCATCTTCCGATGCTGACTGCTCGCTTTACCACTGATCGTAGTGTTCGTTTGACCTGAACAAGTGGCAGTTATAGAAGTGTCGGCGTCTTGGTTATATAATTGCACTAGGTGTTCATTAGGTGTATACGTGCGTTCAACAGTTATAGAAGTGTCGGCGTCTTGGTTATATAATTGCACTGGGTGTTCATTAGGTGTATACGTGCGTTCAACAGTTATAGAAGTGTCGGCGTGATTGTGTCTTTTTTGCTTTGAACAATTCTAATATTAAACACCTTAAATGACAAACGGTTATTTTATGACTGATTCAAACGCATGTTGTTATATTGTATGTATGTTAAGGACGATGAGCTGCATATGCTTACCATAAGTCAAAAATAAACTTGTCTTTTCTGTTCTGTGCTGTTCTGTCAGTCACGGTCAGTTATGTGACTATTCAAGAGTCAGTATACGGGGATCGAAGATCATTCTGACATTGACTTGTATTTAAGGGACTTGTTCACAGTTTGGCAAATTGACCATTACAACTGGCAATGATTATAAACATAATGAGTGCATTGTATTCAAGCAAGCACAATTACCTCACTGAGTTAGAAAAATGATACAGAACAGAACAGAACAGATGTCTTGATGGTCTATTGGCATTTGCTCATAGACTTTCAAGCATCGAATCCCAAGTCCAAGTCCAATATTTATTGCATAAAGATTATACAATCTCAAAGCACAATAAATAATATCGACATGGAGAAGTACAAAGCCTACAGAACATACAACAAAGTATTTAGCATCACAGTGCGAACTATAAACATTTAATGACCTTAAAAAACAACATGACAAACCGTGAACCATTCCTTTTAATATCTTCAGAAAAATTCCATATTAACTATTGTACTGTTTAACTGTTCGTGAACCAATAGCTCCAAAGCGCCAATTGCGTGAAACAACAACAATAGCGAACAAACAACAAATAAACAGTTACATTATTTAGTTAAATAGAATATCAAATAACTCACATTTTTTTTAGACATGCATTTTCCTGAGCTATTAAGTGAAAACATATTTTAATAAAACACGATTTTAAGAAAAAAGCATATAATTAAATGTATCTCATTTTATTTGCCAAATATTGGACTAAAATTTAAACACAAATAGAGACAATGGCAATCAGTTTAATAACTTTATATCGTTTGATGAACGGTAGTTTAAATTGAAAATATTAGATATATCATTTCATGTATTTAGCATTCAATAAAAATGTAGGCGGCTGTAATATCAAGTAAGGATTCTAAGTTTTTTGACAAGCTATATCCTACATATCGACTCCCAATCAATCGATTAATTTGCGTCAAATAACCAGGCCGACGTGGATATGACACCTCTCACTTGAAAATGTGTTTACTTTGACAATCCATTATTTAACAAGTGAACAAGAATTTTGAGTATATCACCGGTTAAACATTTCTATTACTTCAGACTTATCTTGGTTTAAACATTCTGACAAAGTTACAACAGCTAAGTAAATTCAATCGGTCAAACTAGACCATACTTACTTGCCGTAAAGCAGTGCATTTCAATCAATCAGTATAAGATCACAACTAATAAAAACATCGACACAAACATACCCCATGCATTTATTTTTTTGTTGAAACTATATTAACGAGATTTGATGTTGTCGATTTTTATTTTATTTTATTTCAGCTTAAGTTTAGCTTAGTTTATATACTATGGAATAAAACTGCATACCACCAATATCTGTTGACAATCATACTTAACCTCCAGCATCATTATTATATTCAAGATATTTGTTGATTCCGTTAGATTATTGAGTTTTATATTTATTTCCTGTACAGGAGTTAATAAAAATAGATAATTTACCGAAAAGCAACACATTTTCTTTATATTTAATGCGTTCTCTACCAAATCGGTGGTTTAGGCTATAAATATGACGTCCTTTCGTGAAAAACTACGGCATTTGTAAAAAAAAAACAGTAACAATTATCGAGAAATTCCACTGTTTTTGTTCACTGTTTTGAAACACTGAATAACCGTTTTGAAATTACTGATTTTTTTATTACTTAACAATAGAAAAGCATAAAAAAACTGAATTATGGTCACATAACCGAAACACTCAAACGCTTTTTAATTCCGGTATAATATCAGTGGATAAAACAAACATATTTGACCAAATTGAGCGTGAGACACTGACTGATAAAACATGTACAATCAAATTAAAATAAAAAATAAAACAAATCGACCCCAGAGTTGCGGGTAAGCTCGGTTAAGTCGAACAAGCGCCGTTGGGTTGGCAGGTCGATAGCCTCAAAGATTAAACAGATTAATTTCATACCAAGAGCTAGAGATGACGACAACTGTGATCCACGTTCATTACAATCTGTCATGGTTTTCAACCATATTAACACTGATTTGAACAACGGGGGTCCTCCAAAATGTGAAAGGTTTCCGCGTCGCGTTGTTTTTGAAGACTTGTGTTGATTCTCGAATTCTTGGGGAGGTTTGTATTGCTCAAAACGATGAAAGACAACAAACTACTGATAATGCTTGACTTGACACTGTATATATGATGTTTGTATATACGCTGTTGGGAATCTAGGCATTGTTTTGAGTATTTATCATCATAGTAAATCAACGCGTCTGAATGTTAAAACGATACACAAAAAGTCAGTTAGTTCTGACACAAAAAGTACGAATGTTTTACAAGCAATGGATAGGACATATTATAATAAGACATATATATAATAGGACGCCTTATTCAAGGTGGGCATAACATTTGTGGTAAGTTATTTCAAAATCAATGTATCGCTGACACAAGAATGTTCAAGCTGTTTTATGGCACAATTTGAACGTTGATTTTAAAGTGTGACCATGACCATTGAAGTAGGGAAACGAGATTTTTACGCGACACGTCGTCTTGTAATGGAAGTCATTTGTGGCAAGTTCTTTAAAAAAAAAACATCAAAATATATGGACAAATTATGGATGAGGCAAGAATTGTAAAGCTATTTATGCACACATTTGACCTTTAACTTTCAAGTGTGAACTTGACATTTGGAAGGGGAGACGGGTGTTACACGCGACACGTTGTATTGTGATGGTGGTCCTCTGTAGAAATGTATTTTACAATCCATCAATATATGGCAAAGATATGACTGAGACGGGAAAGGCAGTGATGTTTATGGCAAAATTAGACCTTTGCCCTATAAGTGTGGAATTGATCTTTGAGATAAGGAGACGGGTGTTTTACGCGACATATCGTCGTGTGGTGGTTAACATTTGTGTGCCAAGTTATTTCAAAATCCACAAGTGATGGCTGAGACATGAATCAGAGACGAACAGTGCGACTCCTATATGATGCCTCATTCGAAGATGGGTTGGGTTTGGTAGGGGGGGGGGGAATAATGCGAACAATTGACTACATATATATCTATACTACGACCAGTGATTTCAAAAACAACTGTTTTCTTAGTTTTGAGTAATGAATCCTGTGGTGATGACTTGATGTATATTGACCAAAACAATGGAAAAAGCTCAGATCAACAATATGAATCAATCACGCTGATGGTGATATTGTTTGTGTTCGTGTTTATGTCGTACATATAGTGAAGCTTAATGGGTCGACCATAGAGAACCACACTGGTACATCGTCAAATAACCAAACGTCAAAAGAAGATAAACAATATTCAATACAATCGGAGCGCGTTTATGCTCCATCCCTGGTATAAACATATATCACTATCATAAGAAATATGATAACATACAGTTAATAGCTTAATTTCCAGTAATTAATAACAATGGTTATCCGAATTATTAAGCCTGTGTGGTGCAGTGGTTAGGTAATAGCTTTTGCATCTAGAGGTCCATGGTTCAAACCCCAAGGCAGTAACCTTGTTATTTTGTTTTATCTGTTTCATTGTTACTATACTTGCTTAAAACTACTCCGATTATTAGATTTGTGTTAGTTAGTGCATTTGATTATATTTTTAACTACACACATCATTGAACACGTTTCTTTACAGTTGGCGGTGGTTAAGTAGAGGAGGTTGCTCTTTTCATGGATTTACGTTTATTCCAAACAAACATATGTCAAGTATTCATGAACTGATCGAAGGGAACAATAACTAAACACTTCGTTGAATGACACGTCTTTTTGAATGCGGAATATAGTAACTTGTCAAAATGCTACATGATATTTAAAGTTTTGAGTGTTTACTCAGACTTGTTCAAGTGATTTAAATTCCTTTAAACGGCCACTTGGTAGGTTACCGTCTAAACGCTTCACGATTGTTCGTACTGTATACTTATCAGCAATATCCAGGAGCTAGTCGCATTAAATAAATCACAATAAATCACGGAACTCCCTTGTTATGCCAATAGAAGGTGGCTTATTGGTTCTGTTCTCGCTTCATGACTATTTGTCATGGCCGCGTTCAGATTTCCTGTAGGGGATCACACTTGATATGAATGGTATGACGCAAATGTGATGCGCGACCCTATTGGAACATACGTGACGTCAAGTTCTGAGATAGGATGGTACAGTTAAACATGATTGGCTGGTCATAACCGGGGCATTCGAAAATGTAACAATGTTATTCTTATTTGTTTAAGATTTTTATAGTACATACTTTCTTAGTTTCAATGCTGAATACTCGTGTATGTATATACCATTTTATATATTCATTTTGTGGCCCCATAATGTTATGGTTTAGGCGCGACGTTACGTTACGCGGCCTTGTGCGCTTTGCATGTTATGGAGGTCACTGTTATGTTCGTTCTAACGGGTTGTCACTAATAAATAAGTATCGAACACCGTTATTTCAATGCACTAATACGTTATCGTTAAAAAAAACACCATTCGTTAGGCAGGTCGTCGATGTTCGCAAAGATTAAACAGATTAATTTCATACCATGAGCTAGAGATGACAATAATTTCGATAAAGCGTCATCACAATATGTCATGATTTCCGCCATATTACCATTTATTTGAACAACGAAGATGCCGTTAATCCGCAAAGTTTATCTAAAAGATTTTAAAGTCGTATTTTTGATGAAGCCTTGAAGTTTTGTGAATATATTTTGGAATAAATCAAGATGTTTGCATGTCTTCAAACGACTTTAAAAGTATGGGTTTTGCGAACTACCTAAAATAAAAAGCTGTTATTGGCAATGAATATACAATGTTTTAGGTGGATTAGTGGACAACGTAGATTCAAGACGCTATCTGGAGATTGTCTGCTAAGTAAATGGATGTGAACACATGTCTGTTCATCAAAGTAAATGAATGTCAATAAATGTATGTTATATTGTTCATCAAAGTAAATGAATGTGAATAAATGCACAAAAGTACTCCACACACAGTTCGAATGTCTGCAGACATGTTCTATGAATCAAAATAAACAAGAGTGAATACAATGTAATATGCATTCCTATGTTAACAAACTTTGTCCATAAGGGACATATTTGCCATTGATAGGATGGAAACAAATTAATCAACAACCACAAAATGGAAGTAACCATATGATTATTGAAGAATGGGTAGCTACTAAACCAAACTATGCCTGACTTAGCTAAAATAAAGTCTTATGCTTTCGATGCAATTGAGTTTTAATAAATAGGTTTAAAATACAATTTGAGATAGTTCGCAAAACCCATATGATTTTAAGTTATTGAAGAAATGCAAACGTCTTGATTTATTCCAAAATATATTACACACAAATTAAAGAACTAAAATATGACTCGGAAATCTTTCCGATAAAACTTGAGGATTAATGGTATCTCAATTGTTTAAATAAATGGCAATATGACGGAATACCATGACAAATTTTGATGACGGTTTATCGAAATTATTGTCATCTCCAGCTCATGGTATGAAATTAATCTGTGTAATCTTTGCAAACATCTACCTGCCAAACATACGGTGTTTCTTAACGATAATGTGTTAGTGTAATGACAATACGTTGTTCGATTCTTATTTATTACTGACAAATCGTCGGTAAAAACGTAACAGTGACCGCAACTTTATAACATAGAAAGAGCGTGAGTCGACGTAACGTGACGTTGCGTCAAAATCACAACGTTCTGGGCCACACACTGAATATATTAAATATTATATACAAACACGCTTAAAATACTCAGCATTGAAACAGCGAAATTACGTATCATAAAAATCTCAAGCAATTTTGATTAACTTTGTTACATTTTCGATTGCCCCTGTTATGACCAACCAATCATGTTTTCCTGACCGCTCCTGTCAATCTCACAACTTCACGTATGTTCGAATAGGTCGCGCATCACATTTGCGTCATACCATTCATATTAAGCGTGATCCCCTACAGGAAATCTGAAAGCGTCCGTGGCAGATAGTACGTTTTCATCGCGTAATGCGGCCATAACAGAACCAATACGCCACCTTCTATTGGCATAACAAGGGAGTTCCGTGATTTATTGTGTACCGGTATATGCGACTAGCTCCTGGATATTGCTGATAAGTATACAGGACAAAGAATCGTGAAGCGTTTAGACGATAACCTACCAAGTGGCCGTTGAAAGGAATTTAGAGCTCTTGAACAAGTCTGAGTAAACACTCCAAACTTTAAATATCGGGTAGCGTTTTGACAAGTTAATTTATTCCGCATTCAGAAAGACATGCGATTCAACGAAGAGTTTTGTTATTTTTCCCTTCGATCAGAGCATGACTACTTGACATGTGTTTGTTTGGATTGAACGTAAATCCGCGAATAGAGCATCATCAGCTACTTAACCACCGCCAACTGTAAAGAAACTTGTTCAAAGATGTTTGTAGTTAAAACACATGCTAGATGTTGCAGTATTGGTCGCGATTTACATATGGTAATTTAGTATCCGACTTTGACTATAAGCACATTTACTGCATATGACGTACTATAAAGAATACAGTAATAAAACTGCAAGCCATTTTGAGTCAGATTCTTAAGAATGTCATATGTAAATAACACAAAAATCAGCAACGTAATTTATTTCTAACTAACGACGAATGTATTTTACACATTATACGCGCTTGAAAAATGCACACACAAAATCACGTCTGACAGCCATCGCTTGGATCGCGTGGTATTTGCTCTTTTTGTTGTCAAAATGCAGAGATCAAATATCTGACAGCGTAACTTTTCACGGACTTTTGCTTTAGTGCCAGTTCTTTGAACTTTAACATAAATTTAACCGAGCTGAATTGTTGTTGTTGTCGACAAAATGTATTACATTCTAACATGTTAATCGAATATTTTTAATTTAAGGACTCGATGAAGTGAATACTATAAAACTATAAAAACAAATAAACTATACTCTAATTTAATCGTCACGAGTTGTGAATAAGCTCAGTAGTCGTACGTTTGGCAGGTCGAAATTTGCGTAGATTATACAGATTAGTTTCATAGAAAGATATAGGGATGACAATAATTTTGATCGACATTCATTACAATTTGTCATGATTTTCCGTCATTTTAGGATCTATTTGAAAAACAGGGGTACCCTTAATCATCAAGTTTTTTTGCAAAGATATTCGCGTCGCGTTTTTTCCTAATTATTGAAGTTTCTTGTGTTTAGTTTCGAGACGCTTTTATTCTTAAAATGACTAAAAAATACTTACTTGCGTTGCGTATTACCGTAGTAAACGTGCAGGTGTTCTTGATGTTGAATATAGTGTGTGTGTAGGCAGAAAAATGTTATAACAATGTTGTTTCTGATAACATTGGCTTCGTTTATGCTTCGAATATTCAGATCGTCGTTTAATTAAAAGACATAGTTCTTGTTATGTTTGTTGTAGGTGTTGTTGATGACGATAATCATAATCACCATCATCATCATGATCATGATGCTGGTGATGACGATGGTGATGATGATGATGATGATGATGATGGTGATGATGGTGATGACGATAACTGGGAAATGTGGAAAAGTAAAACAAACTAAGTCCGTCCGCACTGCGAAGGAATTTTTTAATAGCACCACTTTAAAAAAACAACATTACATTCGTTATTCTAAATTGAAAACGATAATACTGTATTAATACTGTTTTAAATGCGTGAAAGAACGATTTATATTTATAAAATGTACTGTTACACGTCGTTTTCAATTCTTCCGTTTTTACCCACGTTCTTACCCTTAATTATAAAGGTTACTTTTATATAACTTAACGCGAGATATAGTAATCGTTAAAAACGGCTCTTGAACAAAAGTTTTTTTTTTGCCGGAAAAAAAGTCCACCAATACCACATTCCAGTTGTAATCATGAATAAAGTATCAACAGTTTACGAAATATCTTCAAGACTGTGAATAGCCCTGAGGAGTCCAAATGCCTGTGTCCAGGAAACATTTCGGTCGTTTTCCTTCTCAGAATCCCTTTTAAGCGCCGGAAGTGACCGAGACGACTTCGAGGAGGACGGTTTGTATGACGGGGTCAAAAGATTATAATTTGAGATCATTTCGTTCTCGAGACGTCGACTTCCGGCAAGGCGGTCCGCTTGCTCAATCTTTATCCTCGACATTTTGTCAACGAGTTCCGGCATGCTTAGGTCTCTAGATTTCAACTTTCTAGGACTTCCGGTGCGCGAAGTATCCGGCAAACTCTCCTGGTTTTCCGAGTCCACAGATAAAGAATGCTTACCGGACATGTATAAAGACCGTCTGCTTTCCACGGACGTCCTTCTCAAACGCGCCGCTTTCAGATCATAATCAACGCTGTCCTTCACGTTTTCGCTCGCCTTGTCTTGCTCAAAAATGTTCGATACCGCCGGTGACTTGCTGACGGATATCCGGCGATCAGACGTCTCGGCGTCCTCCTTCGCGCCGTACCCGTACTTCATGGGGTACAACACCGCTGCCTGCAGACGGTACGAGTCGTTGGTAGCACCTCTATGCACGATGTTGTCGCGCGGATCGGGAACCTTCTCCACCACATCCTGTATCCCGTGCTTCCTCGCGAGCTTGTGGACGAGATCGAAAAGGTTTTTCGTGCTACTGTACTTCAGTTTGATAATATCCGAAAACGAAACGTCATTTTTGCGCTTTATTCTGCCACCATAGGAGGAAACCGACATTGAATCATCCCAAACCTTCAATTCGAAACGGTCCGGAATCCCCTGTGACACCGTTAGCTTTTCATTTTCGTCTAGAATGTCGTCTGCTTCTTTTTCGTCTTCGTTTATCATTGGCAATATTGGCGCGTACACTGCGCTCGGTTTTCTGTTTTTCTGCTTGCCCTGTTTTTCTTTCTTGAAGTGAACATATTCGAGGTGGTCGTCTGCTTCCCTAAACAACTCCTCCGCGGAACCGTGAGCTACTCCAGCCGTCTGCATGTAAATCGGTCCACCTTTAAAATCCATGTGAGTCTCCGAAAGCTGACTAAGCGTCTCTTCGATGTCGTGATCGTCCGGTCGACTATAATCATCGTTTGACAAAATCGTCAGAACTTTGTCTTCCGGTTCCGGTGTTTTAGCCGCCGCTTCGAATTTCAGTCTTAGGTGAAGCGCCTCCAAAAGAGCTCTGTCCTCGTCGTGCTTCCTTTGATCTCGAATTATTTTTATATGCTCTATTCTCGTCTGCTTTAGTTTACGAACATACCGAGCCAATTTCATGCGCATCTTTATCTGTTCACGACGGATGTTGTTCACTGCGCATGCGGCATCTTTCTTGTACATGTTCAAGGTGCGTTTGTACTCTAGTTCACTTCCGGCGACGCGCGTGATCACCACGCGCCCTATTTCGCTCTGGATCCCGGCTATTTTTGCGTATGTGGACTGTGACATCACCATTTCCTGAAAGAAAAAGCCACGTAATTATAAAAAAAAAAACATAATTATAAATACATTTTGATTTTAAGTTAACATTTGAAAGCAAAAAAACAGTTCATTTCTGTGAAATTCAATGATATATACTAACAACAAAAACAAATGAATGTTATTGACTTGTTTTATGTGTACTGTTTAAGTCCAGCGAATGCCGCACTTTTTATTATTCCCGCATGTGCGTGTTTAGATGTAACACCTTGTTTGCATTTACGGTACTTAGTGCTCTGAGAACAGTGCTCTGTCAGGGAACAAGTGATGCGCAATTACTGGCTATTGACTGGTTTATTACCAATAATTGCGATGAAAGACAGTGCGGCCATCAAACGAGAAATACTCGTTAGGCGCACGTTTGAATGGATTCATAAATTTAGTAACGAACGATTCAACAAATCAGTTAAATATGATTAAAAAAATCCAATTATGGGCCGAATAATGTGACAATGATGCATATTCGTATACAGTTATTGATTCAATCAATAAAAAAATTAATTACTATATGTCGAAAGCAACTTTAAACACATTTATATCAATTAATGAAATCCCAAAGGTCGAAGGTGGAACATGAACATAATTTATTTCTTACTCAGAGTTTCAGTCTAAAAAGCGATATATTTATCTCTTTACAATTCAGTGCGATGACGAACACATAAATGAAACATAACACAAATCACAAAAGCATAAATTCAACTCCGCTTCCTATAAAATATAATTCTGAAAAAATAATGAATTGAATTTGAATGTGTTCTAAATAAAAAACAACAACATGGGCGTCTCTTTTAAGAACTACATTTGAGCCGCATCATGCGAAAATTGGTCTTATGCCATATGCGGCCAGACTAGCAGCAGACCAGCTTGTGCATCAGCGCAGTCTGGTCAGGAGCTACCCTGTCTGCTATATGAGTCGCATTCTGAGAAAACTGGACAAAATGCATGTGCGTAAAGTTATTCCAGATTAGCCTGTGCAGTCCGCACAGGCTAATCCGGGACGACACTTTCCGCCTAAACTGGGTTTTCGCTAAGCAGAGACATCATTTAAACGAAAAATTCCATAAAAGCGGAAATTGTTGTCCCTGATTTTTGTCCCTTAATCTGGGATGACACTTTACGCACAAGCATTATGCCCAGTTTTCTCAGAACACGACACATAAAGTCACGTAAGGCTTTGTGGTCTGATTAACGGACAGAGTGGTCTGAATCTACGCTGGCCGCTTATAGCATAAGATTCATTTTCGCGTGACGTGGTACGTAAATAAAGTTTATATTTCGAAACGCTGGGTCCGAAAAGGAAAGTACAACAATCTACAAGCCGACAGGTGCTCCAATATGTATACAGACAACGTATAGAATTAAAATATTTTGGAACCGAATACAATATTTTAGTTTGTATTTTGACCATAATTAAAGATGGTTTTGAACGATTTTTGCACAGCGTCACTTTGAACGATTTGTGGACTGGTTCTTAAACGATTTTTTGAAGAAGTTGTTTACAAAATCATGTTGTTTTTGAATTAATGATTATTAATGTCAAATACTCAATAGAAAAAAAAAAATAAACTGTATTTATGAAAACATTCTTACCCTTTTCATCTCCGTTCTTGCCCATCGGAACAGCGTGTCGTCCGTCTGTGCGGTCCGGGTGCGCAGCATCTTCCGATGCCGGCTGCTCGCTTTATCACTGATCGTAGCGTTCGTTTGGCCTGAACACGTGGCAGTTATAGAAGAGTCGGCCTATTCTTTATGGAATTACAGGAGGTGTTTATTAGTTATATGCGTACGTTCAACGATGAAGGTTTATATCCATCTTAAAGAACAGTGTCCGTGTGTTCGGTCGTCTTGATAGACTTGTCGAGCTCAGAAGGTTTTGACTGAGCGAAAAACGTGCTATTCTTCAAAGTTATTCGCATTCGCCATTAAACACCGACTGCTTCACTGTCCAGTTTCTGTAAATCAGTTTATTCTCCGCTATATTCACTTCATGTGTATTCTTTTTTTATTCACGGATTTATTGATACAGCACAAGTGAAGTCCCACGACCTAAAGCGTTTATCCCAGTATTTCACCTTTCTGCTCTTCTATCCGGTCTCGATATCAGACTTGACCGTCACGGGAATAGAAGCTCATTCATTGCTTGGCAAATACTTCTAATAATATTTACTTTTATTTTAATTAATATTTGTTCCCATGTAGTGTTTAAATTCAATGAAGTCAAAGTGTACTTAAGGTCGAAACTGTTCCAATTTATTGACAAAATAAATCTTAACAAATCACACTCCTCATTAAAGCTTACGGTAAGGTACTTGGTTGTTTAATTCCCTTCTGATGTTATTTATCCAAATGATCAGTGATTTGTCAATGTTTTCGTTTATCAACTTCTGCTACGATAATACTTGCCAGTTTATCCCCGCTTTATATATCTGCTATATCTGATATGACGTACAGTATCCTCACAGGTATTGGAACATTAAAGCGACTCTGCCAGGGTCCATATTAAAATGTTGCAAACTATATAAAATATGCACTAGATATAAGACAATCTGTTACCGTGTAATACATGTACATCACTCTCCATGTGTATGTTACGTAGTCTGTACACTGTATATTTACAAAGTTTGCATTTTTCTGTTAAAACATGACCTGAACAAACTGACCACTGATTTATTTATTGTAATAAATCACGTTATCTACTAGACTAGGTACTGTGTACTGATCTTGAATAAAAAATATTGTCTTGTCTTGTAATATAAAGCTGCAATATTTCTTCCGTGATTTTGAACCTTTTAGAACAAACGTTCTACGATCGTAAATTTGAATGTTTTTTGCTTTTAACAATTCTAATAATATATACACCTTAAATAAAGAACGGTTGTCTAATGACTTTGTCAATTTTGGTACAAATGTTTTACAAATTCTACAAATCTTGATTCGAATCAGAATATCAGACACTGTAAAATAATCGAATGGTAGTAAAATCTTTCTGTAACTACAAATAGCAATTTACGTTGACCATTCACGGTCACTTAGTTGTGTCGTGTTCTGAGAAGACTGGGCATAATGCGTGTGCGTAAATTGTCATCCTGTGCGGACTGCACAGGCTAATCAGGGACGACAATTTCCACTTTTATGGAATTTTTCGTTTAAATAATGTCTCTTCTTAGCGAAAATCCAGTTTAGGCTGAAAGTTTCGTCCCGGATTAACCTGTGCGGACTTCACAGGCTAATCTGGGACGACACTTTACGCACATGCATTATGCCCAGTTTTCTCAGAACACGACACATTTACGGTCACTTAGTTGACTATCAGAGGGTCATTGTATGAAGATCGAAGAACATGATAACAGTAACCCATTTATGCCTCGTGGACTCTCCCATCCTTCTAATTTGGATCAATTCATTTCCAAAATTAGGGATGTCTGGTATATTTATTTCTATATTTAAAATATTTCTTACAGAAAATTTCTTACAGAAATTCCTTTAAGCAAACAGCGCAGACCCTGATGAGACGCCGCATCATGCGGCGTCTCATCTGGGTCTACGCATTTTGCCAAGGCCTTTTTTCTAGACGCTAGGCATAAATGGGTTAACTTGTATTTCAGGGACTTGTTCACAGTTTGGCAAATTGACTATTAAAAAGCTATTGGTGATAAAAAGAATGAGTGCATTAAATTCAAGCAAGCACAATTGCTTCACTGAGCTAGACAACCGATACAAACATCGGTTTAGTTATCGATTATAGGAAGTCTAAATCGGTATAATAATAAAGCGTTTGTGACGTATTTTATCGATAATTTATAAAATATGTTTATTACTTACATGACCTGTCTAGATGACCTTTTGGCTTTTGTTAATACAATTTTTCTTCTTCTTCTTCCGGTAAAGGTCAGGAGTCTTGATAGACTGTACGGTTGACCTAACTGAGGGATGAGACAGCCACTGGGTCTCTAACAATTTAAAATCTAAAAGACCAGATGGTCATTAAAACTATGTACAGGCGTTTGGCTGATTACGCTGTCNAACCTGATGTTTTAATTAAATCAACAAGATAAGAGCAAGTATGACACGATGTGATTTCGTAATGTGTGGAAGTGGACTCCTCAATCACGAGCATAATCAAGTATCAAAACACATGTTTACTAAAATAAGCAAACTGTCAAACTTGTAATTGCTGTTCTGAGTACTTTGCACAGATTTGTTCGTTAAAAGTAAAACAAATTAAGATTTTTTTTTTCAAAATTGAAATTGCGTGAAATTTGTACCCCGAATATATAAGTGTTCCACAGCATAATAACTCCAAAATCTCGAAAATTTCAGGAAATAAAACTTCCTATCATTTGCACATATATTTCTATTTTTTTCTCACTTCAAAATAACAATGAAATTGAAAAGTCAAGTAAGAAAACAGGTAATCTCATATTCTACCTGTTCAATGTCACTCTGTCGTGCAATCTTGAACACTTTGTTAGCCTTAACAAGCCCTATGCCTGAGAGAGACGCGAGGTAGTCGCACCCTGAGAGTATACACATGTAGCGGAACTTGTCAAACGTGTACTGGTCCGTCTGTATCTCCAAAACCTCGTTGAGTCGTCGCTGCTCTATCAGAACGCCGTTACCGGAATGGTCCATTTTGAAGAGGACCTGGTAGGTGGAAACTAGTTATTTAATATTTAATAATTATTGATTTGTTTTCACTATATATTTTAAAGCTTGTGCCATTTGATTGGGAAAAAACCGCCATAAACCATGAAATTGGGAAAAAATAAATATGATTATAAATAACAGTATTCTAATTGTTAATAACCGCATGTTTAACTGCTTTCTTAAATTTATATTATTAAGTGCTAGGGAATTAAATTGCTGTAAAATGAACTCAATAAATCAATTATTGAGTTTATTGGAAAAGTTTGGCATCGTTTTGGGGAAATTTTGGGCAGATTTTTGGGAAAATGCTACTTTTTGCCATTGGAACACCGCCTTTTTTTATTTTATTTTTGCCATTGGGAAACAGCCTGTCAGAGGCTGTAATTTTGGGCAAAAATAATCATTGATAATAACATTTAAATAATGAGTTTCTTTCATTAACAAATATACAACTGATTTTTTGTTATCTTGGGATTGATAAGATCAAATTATTTAGCAGATCTATCAGTATGCCAATACCAGAGTGGTACATTTTGAAAAGAGAAATTGTAAGATGAGACAAAGAAGATTTCAGTTGTGGTATCATTGCTCAAAAATAATAAAAGCCGAACATGGCACCTTTTCACAGCCAAACAGCAGCAAGTCTGAGTCCTCTGTAATGATGACCTGGGCAACCCCAATCTTGTTCAGATATGCAAGCTGGGCGTCGGCTTCATATGGCGCAACGATGCAGTCCACACCACGGTCCCGACATACCTGGAATCGTAAATGTCACCAATTCATATGTTATATTGCTGGTTGGAGATAATCAGATTTATGAGGTTTAAAGTGTGATACAGGCAATTCTTCAGAGAAGTGGAGGGGTGTGTATGGACCAAGGAGGTTTTTGAAATTTTATCATTAAAAAAAATATGGCTTTAGCAGGCCTCGACACTAACTTTAATTTCAACTAGCCCATTCAGGCTAGTAAATGCAGAACCTACTAGCCCTGACCAATCTTGCATGTGCCCTGACCCAGTATTATCAAAACACTTATATTAATCATAGAAATAAAATAGGTAGTGACGTGTTTTCTCGATAAAAAAATACGTTCCAATTCTATTTCGAAATATGACTGTTAAAAAGCGTTTGTTGTCTCCGACTTCACTCTAGGATTTAATTGTCAACTGATCGTACTGTATTAAGATTTTTACATTTTTGAAAAGCTTATTAAAAAGGAAGTTTATTGATTTATTCCTCGAGGAAAGCATGGGCTTTATAATTTGATTGCTGAATAAAAACTTTGTAGCGCATTTAAAAATCGGTGTTGCATTTTCTAGAATGTGGAGACTTTTTCTCTGCATTAAAAGCAAGTCGTTTACGCAGTATCTACAGCGCTACGGTCGTTGAGATAGGTCAGTATTAATCTGTGACATTTACAGTTATTGTATACACCTTCATGTGGGGATGCGTGTATTTGGCTGCATGAGCGCTGATAAGCTGATATGATTCTCAAGAATGTGATTGACAGCTGGCATCATGTCTTTCATGTTAGGCAAGTGGGGTTGTTGTTTGTCGCACTACACAAGCGTGAATGTGATGTACAAAGAAGGCACAAAATCTGGACCAAACTGGATTTAGTTATGAATGTCGGTTTATACAGAAAATTAAAATGCGTGAACAAAATTAGTGTCCACCGCTGACTCATGAATTTAACTCGGTCGAGTAAAGGTCAAATGTACCGAACCCGGATTGATGCATACACCTTTTGACTCGCCACGAAGATGAAGGGAAACACCGATATTTATTTGTTTACTTACGGAAGAAATTTCTGCATCGAACACGGGCCGATAATCCCGATTTTCGCCGTGACTATGTTGGACCAATCAAAAGCGGGATAAATAATGGGCGATTACGATCGTATTTCACATTCGGAAAAGTGCGTAGTCCGCCGTAATTCGATAAGTAATTTTAATTCGATGGGAAAATCTGAAAATATTTTATCTGACATTTTGGGCCGACATGCTACCAATTTCGATTGGCCCTTGAATGTTTATGTCGGACATGTCTAAACACATAATCCCGCCCAGAATACACACGATCGGTCGGGCATGTTCCTGGGACATTGGCTAGCCTGGACCTAGGTACAGGCAGTGAATGTCGTTCGGACGTGCCTTAGTGTCGAGCCCTGGCTTTAGGGAATATATTTTAACAAGAGCACCGCATAGCGGGTGCCAACGCTCAGCTGTGGGTGCTTGGATTTTGTTTTTTTGACCTTTGATCTTAAAGGTCATCATTGACCTTGACCTTTTCACCACTCAAAATGTGCAGGTCGATGAGATACACATGAAAAAAAATAAAATAAAAAATAATGACCTTTGACCTTGAAGGATGACCTTGACCTTTCACCACTCAAAATGTGCAGCTCCATGAGATACACATGCATGCCAAATATAAAGTTGCTATCTTCAATATTGCAAAAGTTATGGCCAATGTTAAAGTTTTCGGACGACGACGACGACAAGGACGCGGAAGGACGAGAGGGCTATGACAATACCTCAGGTTTTCTTCGAAAACAGCTGAGCTAAAAATCATTGATATCATGTTTATAATGTATTCAACATATTCACTGTGTCATATTACTTGTTTGCACAATTTTTATAAATATTTTACATTCTTTATTCAACATTTTTGTTTTTGCACAGTAAACACATATTTCACATTTATTTTGTTGGCTCTTTTCATCAAAAGCATTTTCAGTAAATTTCATTTCTGTACACTAGTAACCACAGTTAATTAGAAAAGTCAATATTTATGAACATACAAATACACCGAAACAAAGCTAAGTACGGTAGTTCTTACATTCATGAGTTCCAGGGCCATCTCTGGTGAAATGTCTATGCACCTCTGTAGGCACTCTCTGGCCTCCGCACGCTTGCCTTCTCTCAAAAACTGAGCGGCCTTCTTGCGATTCAGGTCTCTTTTCCTATTTTTAATAGCATAAAGTTATATTTCTGACAGCATTTTTTTTAATAAAATCGCTGTTATTTTCACTTAAGGTCAGAGGCCCTAAAATTAGCATTAAAATAAGGCCTGTAGTTGACTAGCATACATGTCAAATCTTGTATTTCTATTTCTACAAATTCTAATAAATAATAAAAAAAAAACAAGAGATGTGTTTGTCAGAAACACAATGCCCCCTTATGCGCCGCTTTGATATTTTATTTATTTTTACCTTTGACCTTGAAGGATGACCTTGACCTTTCACCACTCAAAATGTGCAGCTCCATGAGATGCACATGGATGCCAAATATGAAGTTGCTATCTTCAATATTGCAAAAGTTTTGACTTCAAGATTTATTAAAGGTTTGGACAGACAGACAGAATGACAGACAGACAGGCCAAAAACAATATACCCCCCTTTTTTTTAAAGGGGGCATAAAAACAACAATATGGTAAATTCTGTTCTTCATACTCTCTTCTAGCCTTTTCCACAGATTTCTTTGAAGGTAGATGACCACCGTCAAAAACCATGACCGGCTTGATGTTCTTTGACAGGAGATAGTTGATGAACTTCATGCAGTAGAACACATACCTGAAATAAACATAGCATTTACATATATTAAATCTTATATAAAATATTGTAAAGGATCATTGATAAGGTAGTAACTTGAAATGAAACATTGCGGCAAACCAACATTTTCTTTGACCAACTTTAATCTTTCTTATTTGTTGCCATTGGCTAAAATTGCAAATTACAGGGTTAGCCATAAAGAAGTTATGTAAGTGATAGGGCTTGCTTGATTAAACTGCTAATTTGTATGACTGCTTACAGTGTTTTTTTTTCGTTAAAAATCGGGGCCGGTATTCGGCCCCATTCCCAATGGCAAAAAGTATACATTTTTCCCAAATGGGACCTAAAAATTCCATATTAAAGTTTTTTTTATCTTAACATTTAGTTTATTTCCAATGCAGCTCTATAAGTTGAACCTTTGTAAATAATATATTGAAAACACTTTAAGTCTCAATTTTGAAGCATTTGTAAGCATAACAATACATACTGTATCAATACTAATTTCCCAAGTTTAGTAAAAACGCCGCGATTTTTCCTAATCTAAAGGGACCCGGCCCCATTCTTAAAATGGTGAAAAAAAACACTGGCTTACTGATCTGTCTTCTCCCCCATTGCCAGTTTCTCTGCACATGAGAATGCCCCTTTATGCAGCCAGCAGTAGGCGTCGATGGCGACAGTACATCCAGCAAACTGTGACACGTTCACTGGCTGGTGAATCTTCTTCAGAAATGGCAGTAATCCCTGGATACCCATTGCTCACCACCTGTAGATCCGTTAAATATTGGTCTGGGATCTGATTTGATCTTTTCAAAAGAAGAGGAGACTGGTTTGGTTGATCATCTTGAATGTAAGTACCAGCTTGGATATGGCTACGCCAACGGTGCAGGTCCAGCACCTGGCTGGAGAATTGGCCGAACACTTAGGAAAAGGCCCAACCAACAAGCCGCTAATTAAAAACTGGTTGCATGGCTTCCTGAAGTGTTGGAAAGACAGGGTCTCACTCTATCACTGGTCCTGGATAGTGGCTGCGCAAAAAACTCAACGCAAGAGATCGTTCAAAGCTACTTCAAAAACTTTGGGGAATTAATGCAGAAGCACAATTTGACCGACAAACCTCAGCTCATCTACAACAAACTGGGATACAATCTGAACAGAATAATTAAGGGACAAGAAAGTACAAAAACATAGCATAATTTTATTCAAGTGTGTAAGTTCAAAACACAAAGTTTGCGACGTACGGACGGACAAGTGTAATGCGGAAAGGGACTTATTCAAAGATTGTTTTAATTTAAATTAGTTGCAATAATCCAACGCCCAGCTATATTGACCCTCCGGGTCTCTGAGCGGTAAGAATGTACTCATAAAAGCTCAGAGCATTCAATAAGAACTAGTTTTAAATGTCATGTATTTATATGGCAGTGCTTACAAAAGTGTAATTATTATTTATGGAAAAAGCCTTGGTACGAGTGGGTCCGGGTACGAGTTGAATAGAAACCGCGAAAATACATTATTCGAAGGGCTTCGAAATCAAATGGACCGTCTCCTCTTTAAGAGAGATACAAATATGAATGCCATGTGTTTGATGCATACACTGCGTGATAAGAATAATGAAGACCTTCGCCAATAATATAAAAATTAAGAACAAGTTTCGCGCGCCACCAGCTCTATTTACATATTGCCTGCGAATTAAAACTGGCATAGATTTAATACATTTTCAGTTATGTCACACTCAAAACATATGTGAAGAAACAAAAACAATATTAATGTTTAATGAAACATCCGATATTTTCAATAAATGTATAAAATTAAGGAATTCGAACTTACGGCTGTTGAATTACAGAGCTGTCATAAATAATAAAAATGGCAGGCAACGACAACACATCCACATCAGCGACGAATTTCATGCTGGACATGGATGACTTTGATACTGACCAGCCACCTCCATACTCAAAATCAAATCAATTTACGTCTCCAAATGAATTTCAGTTCATACAAACAACAACAGCAGGTAATTTTAGTTGTCGCTATTCAACTNTGAAGAAAAATCTACCGAAAACCAACACATTTTTATGTCCCCCAGTCTATACAAATATATGGGTCAAAATCGCTCAAAAGGGGACATAGTGTTTCATAAACACAACTTGTTTATTTAATGTTTTTTCCCAAAGTTTATCTACATTTTAAAAGAGTAAAACTAAAGAATTACGTTTTGTTCACTGTTTGAAAGCATTATTATCTTTTTTAAGTCACTAATATTTCCCTAAAATCAGAAAAGACTTAAATATACTTGATTATAATCCCATAACCGATACACTTCAGTACTTTAATGCTCCGGAAGAATATTCTTGGATAAAACGAACATCTTGGACAAAACAGTGCTATATACTAACTGATCCAATATTAACTACCGGGTAACAAACTTAAGCTGAAATAAAATAAAATAGAAAATGGGCCCCATCAATTAAGAAGTTATCAATCATTCAGTTGGTAATCGAAAGCAGCAGCATAGTATCAAAAGTACGACAACAATCTTTTTAACTTTCAAACTAAGATAACTACATCTCCGTTATAGTATACAGTGTTTTCTGATACGTTTTTGCATGCAATGAAGTTATTTAAGAGAATGCGAATCAGTAATTTGGGTAAAGTGCTATTTTTGTTGTTAGTTGCATCAACAGATTGCTGAGATAACATATCGTTGCCTTTCATTGACTCTCAGTTTCAGTAAAAATGAATGCATTGCACTGAGAAATGTATTCAATTACTTCACAAACATGCAATACCACATTCGATCTCAATTAACGCTTTTCAAACAAACATGAATGTCATCAATGCAATTCTTACATCCTAAGTCATAATCGATTATTTTCAATTTCAGAATAAACATGCAATACCAGAATAAACGCTTTTTAACCAAACATCAATGCCATCAATATAATTCGTTTATCCCAAGTCATAATCGATTATTTTCAATTTCATGATCTGATCTAATCTTCTGGAATTGCGGGTAAGCTCGGTAAAGTCAAACAAGCACCGTTGGGTTGGCAGGTCAATAGCCACAAAGATTAAACAGATTAATTTCACACCAAGAGCTAGAGATGACGAAAAATGTGATCCACGTTCATTACAATATGTCATGGTTTTCAACCATATTAGCACTGATTTGAACAACGGGGGTCCTCTTAAATTTGAAAAGTTTCTGCGTCGCGCTGTTTGTGAAGACTTGTGTTGATTTTCGAATTCTTGGAGAGGTTTATATTGCTGAAAACAATGAAAGACTACAAACTACTGATAATGCTAAACTTGACACTGTACATATGATGTTTGTATATACGCTGTTTGAAATCTAGGTGTTGTTTTGAGTATTCATCATCATATTAAATCAACGCGACTGAATGCTTAAACGATACACAAAAAGTCAGTTAGTTCTGACACACAAAGACATGTTTTTGTGTAGAGCAACACAAGTCAATCAGTGAAACATTTGTCAACTTTGGAAAGCTTTGGAGGTTAAATCACCATAAGTACGAATGTTTTACAAGCAATGAATAGGACCAATGGAAGATTACTTTATTCAAAACTAAGTCACACACAATCTGCCTCACACAACTGTGTAATGGATTGACAAACAAGATACCACCCCCCCCACAAAAAAATGCACTGGCGTACAGGTGTACAGACATAGGGACGGACAGTGCGACTGCTATATGACGCCTTCTTCAAGGTGGACATTACATTATTGGTAAGTTATTTCAAAATCCATGAACATATGGAAAAGTTATCGCTGACACAAGAATGTTCAAGCTGTTTAATGGTGCAATTTGAACATTGATCTTAATGTGTGACCATGACCATTGAAGTAGGCAGACGAGATTTTCACGCGACGAGTCGTCTTGTAATGGTAGTCATTTGTGGCAAGTTATTTAAAAAACCATCAAAATATATTGACAAATTATGGATGAGACAAGAATTTTAAAGCTTTTCATGCACACATTTGACCTGTAACTTTCAAGTGTGAACTTGACATTTGAGGTAGGGAGACGGGTGTTACACGCGACACGTTGTATTGTGTTGGTGGTCCTCTGTAGAAAGGTATTTTAAAATCAATGAATATATGACAAAGATATGACTGAGACGGGAAAGGCAATGATGTTAATGGCAAAATTTGACCTTTGCTCTATAAGTGTGGAATCGATCTTTGAGATAAGGAGACGGGTGTTGTACGCGACATATCGTCGTATGGTGGTAACATTTGTTATTTCAAAATCCACAAGTGATGGGTGAGACATGAATCTTTCCGCACAGGCGTACAGTGCGACTGCTATATGCTGTCTCATTCGAAGATGGATTGAGGGGGAAAAAATAATATGAACAATTGACTACATATATATCTGTACTACAACCAGTGACTCAAAAACAATTGTTTTCTGAGTTTTGAGAAATGTATCCTGTAGTGATGGCTTGATGTATATTGACTAAAAAATTGGAAAAAAGCTCAGATCAACAATACGAATCAATCACGCGGATGGTGATATTGTTTGTGTTCGTGTTTATATCGTACATATAGTGAAGCTTAATGGGTCGACAGAAGAGAACAACACTGGTTCATCGTTAAATAACCAAACGTCAATAGTAGATAAAAAATATTCAATACTATTGGAGCGCGTTTAGGCTCCATTACTGGTATAAAAATATAACACTTTCATTAGAAATATGATTGCATACAGTTAATAGCTTAATTTCCAGTAATTAATAACAATGGTTATTCGAATTCTAAAGCATGTGTGGTGCAGTGGTTAGGTTATGGCGTTTGCATCTAGAGGTCCATGGTTCGCATCCCAAGGCAGTAACCGTGTATTTTGTTTAATCTGTTTCCTTGTTACTATAATTGTTTAACACTACTCCCATTATTAGATGTGTGTTAGTAAGTGCATTTTATGAATTTTTTAAGTACAAACACCATTGAACAAGTTTCTATACAGTTGGCGGTGGTTTAGTAGCTGAAGTTACTCTTTTCGCTGATTTACGATTATTCCAAACAAACACATGTGAAGTATTCAAGAACTGATCGAAGGGAACAATAATTGAACTATTCGTTGTATCGCATGTCTTTCTGAATGCGGAATACATTAACTTGTCAAAATGCTACATGATATTTAAAGTTTGGAGTGTTTACTCAGACTTGTTCAATTGCTCTAAATTCCTTTCAACGGCCACTTGGTGGGTAACCGTCTAAACGCTTCACGATTCTTTGTCTTGTATACTTATCAGCAATATACAAGAGCTTGTCGCATAAAATTAAATCACAATAAATCACGGGACTCCCTTGCTATGCCAATAGAATGTGGCTTATTGGTTCTGTTATCGCTGCATGACGCGCAATGAAAACGTACTATATGTCATGGACGGGTTCAGATTCTCCTGTAGGGGATCACGCTAGATATGAATGGTATGACGCAAATGTGATGCGCGACCCTATTTGAATATAAGTGACGTTTAGTTCTGAGATAGGATGGGGCAGTTAAACATGATTGGTTGGTCATTACCGGGGCATTCGAAAATGTAACAATGTTATTCTTATAAAGTTTTAGATTTTTATGATACATACTTTCTTAGTTTCAATTCTGAATACTTAATGCGTGTATGTATGTACAATTTTATATATTCATTTTGTGGCCCAATTATGTTGTTGTTTTTGGCGCGACGTTACGTTACGCGTCCTTGTGCGCTTTGCATGTTATGAAGTCACTGTTGAGTTCGTACTAACGGTTTGTCACTAATAAATAAGGATCGATCAGCGTATTTTCAATAGACTTACACATTATCGTTGAAAAACACCATTCGTTAAGCAGGCCGTCGATATTCGCAAAGATTAAACAGATTAATTTCATACCATCAGCTAGAGATGACAATAATTTCGGCAACGTGTCATAAAAATAATGATTTCCGCCATTTTACCATTTATTTGGACAACTTTACTTTGAGTCATCTGACCATGTAGTAATAATTATAATGGTTGAATATTTCATTATTTAGAATGAAAATGTAGTCGATGGTATTTTAATTTAAGGATTCTTTCTAAATGTCAATTATCTTGTAGGTGTTTGACAACCTATAGGATAATATATATTGACTCTCAATCAATCAATTAAACTTGCGTCAAATGAACAAGCCGGCGACAAATTAGGCATCCCGCAGTTGAAAATGTGTTTACTTTGACAATCCATTATTTAACAAGTTGAGAAAATCGTCGATAGAAGGTTTTTATCTCTTCAAACGTGTCTTACTTCAAACCCGCGAACGACTACGTTTAAATAGCAAATTCAATTAGATCTATGACAATAGGAGATACTTATTTTGGCGATAGACAGTTCATTTTAATCAACCAAAATTTTTTTTTATCTTATGAAAATATCGACACAAACACTTCCCATGCAGTTTCTGTATCTCATTTGAAAAACATTATGTTTCTTTCGATGTTAAAACTAGTCAAGTTTCAGCAGAAAATCAAACTGTAAACTCTGTGTATTGCCTAATAATCACAAGTAACTAACAGTGAATTATATTTCCTCCGATTGTTCATTTGTCACTTAAATATTTCTCGTTTATATACTAATACAGAACAACCATCAATAAAAAAAACGTGCGTAAAACGCCAACTAACAGTTGTTTTCTATTGATAAATATTTAGAGTATTTGTACCGTGCATAAGAATAAAATGTTCGGGTTTGATGACATGCTTTCTTTTTTTAACAAATAATAACGAGAGCGCCGATGGCGTTGAAAGCCTAGTTGCAAGATACAGGGAAGTTGNAAACAGATGGCAAGTAGGAGAAGTGCAGTGAACATTCACCTTTTCAATTTTTAATATCTCCCTTTATCTAATTTTACAATAATATTTTAATTTGAACACTGAAGTATTCACTGTAAAATGAAAAGATGAGATTAAGGAAAAATACATTGATCAAGAACAGTTACTGTTTATAATATTCTTCTTTTTTAATTACCTCCCTTTCTTTCATTTCCATATATTTTATTCTCTACAGCATAACTCCAACACTATATAACTAATTGATCCTTGAAATATAAACACATGTAGATGACACACATGCCATGTTTTACAAATATTATTCTACTCTCTAAAACAAATGTTCTCATACAAGCAAACACATTTCGGTGGGGATTTGGCACTACTGTGACAAGCTCTTGTTTTTTTTAATGCTTAACATTTAACGTATTTAGTGGGTACCGGTAAAATAAAACTCGGTCATTACGTAGTCCTTTAAAGAGTGTACAGAACAACATAATTAAAACAATCATTTTCGTTTGACCACAACGTATTAAATAATGTTTTTGAAAAATACAAAAATTAAGGATTTATAATATAAAGTGCTATATATTTATCACTCATAATCACTTATAAAGAGATTTCATTATACATGCATACACAGTTCCGTTTGCACCATGTCCTTTTTGGCACTTGTATATAATGATTCTTAAATATTGTCTTTCACTGTTCAAAAATATTATTAAATGTAAAATTAAATTAACATAACATTTAAATAGTGTCATGTTCTTCGCTTTTTATAGTGCTTTGTCTTATGGTTGATTCTACTCACCTCTTACACGTTCAATAGTTCATGAAAAATAGCACACCACAACAACACCATGCCTTTGAGAATTATAGTTATATAATACTATGTATTGTATTTTGCGCCTAATTTATATCTGTGTTTTGAGCAAGTCTGGATGTTTAGTCTTCAGACCACCTTAACTCTGATGTTAATGGCTTGTATTTTTACAAATTCGATTTTTTTTTAATATTCACTAATAGAACTTAATATTATGTGGTCGAATTATTATTTAGGTATTTAAATGTTTATTTTAGAATTACTTATCAATGTATTGACCAAACACATAATGTTATAAGCGTCCCGAATGTAAACAATAACAATCAACTGCTATATAATAATCAATATTCTTCACCATTTGCATCTTTTTCGCAAAAGAAAGTTATCACGTTCAGCCTCGTTCTAAAATTGTACGCATCATGTGATATCTAAAAATAGTAACAGTCTCAGTATTGTGAAACTGGTCTATTCCATTCCCATAGGGTCCCATTATTAAACTGCCAATTTTCAAAGCATTTATCTTGCCTCTCCTATAATACATCAAATTTTGCAAGCCTGGTATCATTTTAAAGATGGATCTGTTCTCTTCCAATAATTGCAATCAAAAAGATACCTTCTGGCAAAATATTCAGTTACATTACAAACAACTGCTACTTTTAGCACATTTATCAACTTACCAAATTTATAACATTTGAAATCATTTTCAAAGGAAACATGGAAGGATCAATCGACACAAGCCAGTCCACAGCTGGCCCCACTGGTCAAAGCTATGGAGTAAAGAACCGTGGCAAGGCAGGTCAGTTCCTGGAGAGTAGAGGGTTTGGTTGGCTCATGGAGGAGGAAGATGCTGACCATGATGATATGGAACCCTTGTTGTAAGCAGTTAATTTTGTTAAAATAGCATTGTAAAATATACTGTCCGAAAATTAAGAGTCATTAATTATGGACAAAAACCTGTATGTCCTAATATTTAGAGTCTCAAAAAATATTTATTTGACTAAAACAGGGTGTCCGAAAATTTAGAGTAATTACAGTAAAAAACATATGTTCTGCATTGTGCAGTATTGCTCTGGATATGTGTTACATTACCGTACTTGTATTTCCATACTAACAATAATTCTGTTTTCTCTTTTATTTTAAGCTCACCTGAGCACTAAGTGCTCCTGGTGAGCTTTTGTGGTCACCATATGTCTGGCATCCGTTGTTGTGTGTGGTGTTTCATGCGGTTGTCAACTTTAAGCTTACAACTCTTGAAGCCACACAATTTTTCTCCAATCTTGATGAAACTTGGTCAAAATGTTTATCTTTAAAATAACCAAGCATAGTTCAAGTCTGGACCATGTGTGTCTAAAATCTACCACACCACGTAAAATCTTAGAAAGGTCTTGTTACAACTTTAGAGGCCACTTTTATGACTTAATATTGATGAAACTTGATCAGAATGTTAAACTTGATAATATTTAGGCCAAGTTCGAATCTGGGTCATGTGTTTTCAAAAACTAGGTACCAGGTCAAATCTTTGAAAAACATTATTTCCACTCAAGTAGCCACATTTATGACTCCATCTTGATGAAGTATGGTCAAAATGTTCATCTTTACAACATCAAGGTCATGTTTGAATCTGGGTCAAGTGGGGTCAACAACTAGATTACCAGGTCAAGTCTTCGACAGTTGGTTTACCTTGAACTCAGGTGAACAGGGCCATCATGGCCCTCTTGTTCAATTTTTGGAGTTTATTATGCCCCCGAAGGTGGGCATATAGTGACTGTCCATCTGTCCGTCCGTCTGTTCTTCTGAAATTTCGTCACACTTTGCGTTTAGGTTTCGAAAAATGTGGAAAAACACTTTGCGTTTAGGTTAAGATAATGTGGAAAAAGGGGACATATGTCATCCTACGGTGACAAGCCTTGTTTTTATGCCCCCCTTCGAAGAAGAGGGGGTATATTGTTTTGCACATGTCGGTCCGTCGGTCGGTCGGTCCGTCCACCAGATGGTTTCCAGATGATAACTCAAGAACGCTTAGGCCTAGGATCATGAAACTTCATAGGTTCATTGATTATGACTGGCAGATGACCCCTATCGATTTTGAGGTCACTAGGTCAAAGGTCAAGGTCACAGTGACTCGAAACAGTAAAATGGTTTCCAGATGATAACTCAAGAATGCTTAGGCCTAGCATCATGAAATTTCATAGGTACATTAATCATTACTGGCAGATGAACCCTATTGATTCTCAGGTCACTAGGTCAAAGGTCAAGGTCACAGTGACTCAAAACAGTAAAATGATTTCCGGATGATAACTCAAGAATGCTTACGCCTAGGATCATGAAACTTCATAGGTACATTGATCATGACTGGCAGATGACCCCTATTGATTTTCAGATCACTAAGTCAAAGGTCAAGGTCACAGTGACTCGAAACAGTAAAATGATTTCCAGATGATAACTCAACAATGCTAACACCTACAATCATGAAACTTCATAGGAACATTGATCATGACTGGCAGATGACCCCTATTGATTTTCAAGTCACTAGGTCAAAGGTCAAGGTCACAGTTACTCAAAACAGTAAAATGGTTTCAGGATGATAACTCAAAAATTCTTCGCCTAGGACCATGAAACTTCATAGGTACATTGATAATGACAGGCAGATGACCCCTTTTGATTTTCAGGTCACTAGGTCAAAGGTTAAGGTCATAGTGACTTAAAACAGTTAAATGGTTTCCTGATGATAACTCAAGAATACTTAGGCCTATGATCATGAAACTTCATAGGTACATTGATCATGACTGGCAGATGACCCCTATTGATTTTCAAGTCACTAGGTCAAAGGTCAAGTTCACAGTGACAAAAAAACGTATTCACACAATGGCTGCCACTACAACTGAGAGCCCATATTTTAATATAGAATTGAACTTTTAAGGGACTTTTTCACATTTCGGAAAAATGATGATTTAAAGAATTTGTTGTATATTTAAAAAAGAATGTATACATTATGTTTAAACAACAAATAACACTCCTGACTAAAACAAATGTTAAAATTATTGGTTTATTAATTGATAATCATGATTCCAATTGGTAAAATGATAAAGGGTTTGTAAGGCTTTACCTTGATAACTTGTAAATTATGTTTATTACTAATATTGTGTCAATAATAAGCTTCAATAAAATAGAGAATACGTGGCGCAGTGGTAGCGCACTAACTTGTGCTTCCAGAGGTCCCGGGAAGGCAATATATTTTATTTAACTTTTTTTGCTATTGTTATTTCTTAAGAATATGTAAAACATTATAGATTTGTAAGTAAAAATATTTAATGAGATTAAAAAAACAACAACACAAAAATGTGTTAACAAGTTCCTTTAATTTGCTTGTTGATCTAGAAACAGGGATCAAAAAGGGACATAAATTTAGCGCCGTGCTATTACAGTCTTAACCATTCTTTAACTTTAGATTTACACATAGTTGTTGCAGTGTTGTTAATGTGTGTATATTACAGAGAGGAGCTGGACATTGATTTGAAGGACATCTACTACAAGCTGCGCTGTGTGTTGTTCCCACTTCCCCAGCTGGGGTTTAATAGACACGTGGTGAGAGAGAACCCAGACTTCTGGGGCCCCCTTGTGGTGGTCCTGCTCTACTCACTTCTCTCCTTGTATGGACAATTTAGGGTAACTTGTTTGTTTTATTTTATTTTATTTTCTACTTCATTCAGCTGATTTCCTCCCATTCAATGCCAAAGTAGTTTTACAAATAGTTCTTCATTTTGCTGGATCTATTTGAAGAATTTTGGTTATCCTTGTTATTGGGGTATTTTTCACCTCAAGGTTTTTGTTTAAGGGTCTTTTCAAAATCACACCAAAGTACCACCTGTACTAAAAACTTAGGGTTAAGTTTAATTTGTTTAAGCCCTGAATATCTGAATTATGAAGGCACAATAACGTGACTGTCTTGTCCTTCCATGATCTGTTTGTGATGAATCTTTACGCGGTTAACTACATTTTTCCAAATTAACTAGAACCAGCTTCACATATTACATGAATACTTAACGCAGATGTTGCTTAGGACTAATTTTTCCCATTCACCCAAACTCACATGAACCTTGACCTAACTAGAACGTGAAAAATAAATATGGACATAGAATATGGTATAAGCAATAACAATGTTTGCATACTGTGGTGTTTTTTTTTTTNTTTTTTTTTGGGGGGGGGGGGGCATTTCTTCCATGCAAATATTGTATTTTACAAGACTATGATGATGATGTTTTCAGGTGGTGTCTTGGATCTTAACCATCTGGATCTTTGGATCTGTCATAATATTCATGTTGGCCAGAGTGTTAGGGGGAGAGGTATGTATATGCAATTTCAAATTCAAGACTGATGGCAATATTTTCTTGCCCTTACATATGCCCATACTTCCTTGAATCTTGTCAAGGCTTTAAGTATATGTACATTTTTTTAAAGAATTTGCCTCAAATGAACAGTTTGCGTAGAAAGCGTGTCACACGCAAAATATTTTACCCTAGCTCAATGGTTAAGGTCACAAGTATAGGTCCAATATTGCATTTTACAGCTTTTCCCAAATGTAAAATTTATTATTTATCAACAAATTTTGAAAAAACTTGTCACAGTCTTGAGGTGGCGTATCACACGTAATTACTTTTTCTCTATCGGTATTTCAAAGTTCAGTGTCGCACTTACTGGTCAGAAGTGAAATATGGGAATAAAACACCTTTTTATGTTATGATCAGTAAGCAAATAAAAAAACACTCAGTCACTATTACATGGCTATATACCCTTTGTTTGTGTCCAAACATGTGTGTTTGAGGACATCCACTGTCACAAATCTAGTTTGTATGGTATTTTACAGTTGTAGTCAGTAAAAAGTATGCTATTTATACCTTAATTTTTCCAGTCAACAAGTTTTAATTGATAGATCATTTGTTTGGTGTGTAATTAGGACGAAGGACTTCAATGCCTTTTACACTGTACAAACATTCCTTGAAAATGTTTTTTGTATCAAGTTAGCAGAAGAAGGTCATATAAGGATGGTGTGCTAAAAGGAAATTTTTGTTTAGTTGACCTTTTTATGTCTCTCGAAGCATGTTGTGGTAAGTATCTGTTCTCCAGAGTAAAAATTTTCCTAAAAAAAGGCCAGGAAACCACATGATCAATTTGTATCAAACTAAACAGGTATGTTTCTGGGGTGTCCTTTACTAATCCTCAATTCAATGATATATCCTTAAAAATATGGTTACCATGGCAATCAAAACCTTACACAACTAGTTAACACTGATTGCTAGATTTCAATATAGCTTTTAAAGAAATGATCTTTTGGTGACACTTTACCAAGTTCCTCCAGCATGCGAGCCAGTTTTCTTTCATGTCAATATAGAAAAAAAAAAATCAAAAACGGATGATCAGATTTCAGAATAATTTCACAGAAATTTTCTTTTGGTGACCATCTACAAAGTTTTATGAAACCATTTGTGATTTTGTTCTTTAAATATTTGCTTTGTAGTAGCTATACACGATTCTATTGTCTCATTTACAGGTGACCTATTCTCAGTGCTTGGGGGTCATTGGCTACTCGGTTCTGCCGCTGGTGTTGATAGCGCTGATAATGCCGCTGTTTGCATCATTGCACTATCTAGCCTTGATAGTAAAGGTATGGACGTAGTCAAAATTTCAGGACTTGTAATGGCTCTTTCATTCAAAGATTGTTGATAGGGTATCAAGAGTTTCTCCTGTCTGCGCATGTGTCCGTCTGTCTTAAAAGTAGCGACGCCAAAGAATACTAACATTTGTATTTGAATATTCCCATTTAAGTATTTAATGTCCAATACCGTTGTATATTTGTTTTTAAAAATGTGCTTTCTAATTTATACAGTATAAACGCAACTTATTAAGTGCACAACCCATTTGAATTGCACTGTAATTAAACAGCTTAGAAAGCCTTACAATTTCATTAATGAAGAAACATTGAGACCAAATTTAGTTTCTTAATCAATTTCAGCCTTTTTTTATTAGCTCACCTGAGCACAATGTGCTCATGGTGAGCTTTTGTGATCGTCTTTTGTCCGTCGTGCGTCGTCCGTCGTGCGGCATCAACATTTACCTTGATAACACTGTAGAGGTCACAATTATTGTCCGATCTTCATGAAACTTACTCAGAACATGTGTCGCAATAATATCTTGGACGAGTTCGAAAATGATTCCGGTTGGTTGAAAAACATGGCCGCCAGGGGGCGTGGCAGTTTTCCTTATATGGCTATAGTAAAACCTTGTTAACACTCTAGAAGTCATATTTTTGGTCCAATGCTCATGAAACTTGGTCAGAATATTTGTACTAATGATATCTGGGCTGAGTTCGAAAATGGTTGAGATCCGTTAAAAAACATGGCCGCAAGGGGGCGTGGCATTTTTCCTTATATGGGTCTGTAGTAAAACCTTGTTAACACTCTAGAAGTCACATTGATAGTCCAATCTTCATGAAACTTGGTCAGAACATGTGTCCCAATAATATCTTGGACGAGTTCGAAAATGGTTCCAGTTGAATGAAAAACATGGCCGCCAGGGGGCGTGGCAGTTTTCCTTATATGGCTTTAGTGTATAGTAAAACCTTGTTAACACTCTAGAAGTCACATTTATTGTCCAATCTTCATGAAACTTAGTCAGAACATTTGTTCTAACGATATCTCGGATGAGTTTGAAAATGGTTCTGGTCTGTTAAAAAACATGGCCGCCAGGGGGCGTGGCAGTTTTCCTTATATGGCTATAGTAAAACCTTGTTAACACTCTAGAAGTCATATTTTTGGTCCAATGCTCATGAAACTTGGTCAGAATATTTGTACTAATGATATCTGGGCTGAGTTCGAAAATGGTTGAGATCCGTTAAAAAACATGGCCGCAAGGGGGCGTGGCATTTTTCCTTATATGGCTATGTAGTAAAACCTTGTTAACACTCTAGAAGTCACATTTATTATCCAATCTTAATGAAACTTGATCAGAACATTTGTTCTAACAATAGCTCGGCTGGGTTTGAAAATGGCTATGATTCGTTGAAAAACATGGCCGCCGGGGGGGGGGCAGTCGTCCTTATATGGCTATAGTGAAAACTTGTTGACGCTATATAATAGCCACATTTATTGGCAAATCTTCATGAAACTTGGTCAGAACATTTGTCCCAATGAAATCTTGGCAGAGATTGAAACTGGGTCATATGAGCTCAAAAACTAGGTCACTAGGTCAAATATAAAAAACATGTTAAAAGTCACTTTTTTGGTCCAATCTTCATGAATCAGCTTGCATTTTTTTCAGAATAGTCAAGTTCCTTTTGCTCTCAGGTGAGCGCCTTAGGGCCTGATGGCCCTCTTGTTTAAATGACTTTATGTGTCATCACGCTTCTTTATCATGTTGTTTTGGTAATGTTTTCACCAGTCTTAAAGCCATGGTTGCATTTTAAATTACCAATTTACAGTAATGGTTTGATTCTCTCTTATGTGATCATGTATTTCTGGCTAGAACACAAGTGGCAACTGACATGGCGCTGTGAGCCGTGCTCTGGGAAAATGGGGCTTAATGCATTTGCGTAAAGTTTCCTCCTGGATTAGCCTGTGCAGTTAGCACAAGCTAATCAGGGACTACACTTTCCACATAGAGTGGATTTTGTTAAGAACAGACTTTCTTTAAACGAATAAGTCCATAAAAATGAAAAGTGTTGTCCCTAATTAGCCTGTGCATACTGCACAGGCTAATCTGGGATGCCACTACGCAAATGCATTAAGCCCTGTTTTCCCAGAGCATGGCTCAGCTTTATTTTCAATATTCAAGTCTGACACATGGCAAAGGACCATATGGCCATTTCAAATTAATGAATTTGGTAGCATTTGATGAGTAATGCCTTTATGTTGACGAAAACTATTTAATAAAAATCTGAAATTTTCGGGTTGATTTTTTTTTAAATAATGCAATATCAATTATTCAAATGACTCTTACACTATTTAAATGGCTGTCATTCAATAAAATATTTTAATTATTGAAACATCCCTTCCAAAAATTTACCACTCCCTCTTAGGGGATGGGGAGGAAGGGGCATATACATTGGAAACAATTGTTACCTGTGCAGTTCATAATCACTTTCTATGTAAGTACTTATAGATGTCACATGACTGTGTTTGTCCTTCCATAAGTGCAAGCAATATAACCAAGATTTGTTTTTTTTTGGAAATTGCACTTCTTTAAAATGTCTAATATTTAGTGTTTTTTTAATTTTATTTCAGTTCCTTGGTGTTATTTGGGCTGCTTTCAGTGCTGGATCATTACTGTGTGTTCAAGAACTGCAACAAAAGAGGCCGCTGCTGTTATACCCAATATTTCTGCTCTATGTGTATTTCTTCTCATTGTACACTGGTGCATAAATCTGAAGGGAATCTCATTTTCATCCAATTAATGTACTGTAATAGTTGAATCGCTTTGCTGGATCATTGCGTGATTCTCAAGCGAGACTCAAGAAAAATGTCAACTAGTGGAATTGGAATGTGCTTCAAAAGAAACATTTAAAGTGGGTAATATTTGGTGTTTTTAAGTGCCCTACTGGTGTAACGGTAGGGGAGAAACGGTTTACCCCCATTGGTATTTTATGATAACCAGTGTAATTTAAACTACTTTACTTACTCTTTGTTTACTTACTTTAGATACTTAAAAATAATAATTAAAGTGCCCTAATATTAAAAGTCACAAAATAGAATTATTAAACAACTGGCTATATTTTCAAACTTATCCCATATTTTAAACTTATTTGTCAGCCATGCTATTTAAATGCCTGCACAGAGGCATTAAGCATTGCACTTACTTCTGTCCGTACGTCCCAAAGCTTGTGTTTTCAATTATTCTTTAACCCTTTGCATGCTGGGAAATTTGTCGTCTGCTAAAATGTCGTCTGCTAAATTTCTAAAATTAGCATTTTCTTCACTTTTTTTCTAAGACCACTATCAAAATAGCAAACAGTTTGGATCCTGATGAGACGCCACGTTCTGTGGCGTCTCATCTGGATCCAAACTGTTTGCAAAGGCCTTTAAAATCCGGTTCCAGCGCTCAAAGGGTTAACTACTGGGTGTTTCTCTATGTTGCATATTATTGCATAAAACTGGAGTGTTTTCTGTGATATTTAATTGATAAATGCTTATTTTAATGCACCATGTTTGTTCATGTGTCATAGGTTTACATATTTTCATCATCATTATCATTATATGTGTTCAAGAATGTATTGTATTCTATAACAGGTTGACCATATTTATTATAAGTTCAATTTTAAAGCATTCTTTCATAGGATGTAAAGACAATAGTGGTCAAAAAGTATGTAAGTATCTATTTGGTTTATAAAAATGTTCATCCTTTTAAAATCTTGATTATATGTATCAGCTAAGTATATTGCAGGTTAATATTAGGGTAGTATTTCTGCTTTTGAGACAAAATAATCATGAATGATATTTATTGACTAAGTATAATGTAAATAATTAATAATTACCATGATAATGTAAATTGTAAAGTGTTATGTGAGTGCTTGTAATTACACAAATGTACATTATAATACGTTATGTCTGCTAGTTGTTATTTTCTCCATAAAAGTAACAAATAAACATCAGACTTGTTTAGTATATGAATTACAATGATGGCAGATAAAAAAGAATGTGAAGGCTTGATAACTGAAATGCTGGACATGACAAAGAATTTCAATGTCATTATTGATCTATCTGGGCAGTCTGGTAAGGAGCTACCCTGTCGGCTAATCAAACTGTGAAATCTTGCATGACCAGACTGCGCAAATGCCGGGTCATAGGAAATGTTTACTAGATGCAATACTTAAACTGCAGTGGATGTAATCACTAGCTATCACTATGAATGTTGGATGTAATCACCAGCTATCACTATGAATGTTCATAAGGGTCAAACTCCAGTGGATGTAANATGCTTTTAAATGAGCAAATTAAATAAATATTTACGCAAACATAATGATTAATCCCGAATGTTGTTTACATTTTGTTACGTCATGTGACGTTGCAACGTCATTTCAGCAAAATAACAAAATGCGATTGGTCAATAAATGAAAACTAAGCCAATGAAAACGCTAAAAAAAGTATATTACACATGTGTAATATAAAATTATATGTAATGGTTATATTACATGGGACACAGGGTATGGCATGTGATAAATGAAATAATATATCACTTAAACAATATATCGATGCTTTGTCTGGAAGAGAGTGAATGTCAGCGTTTCTCTTAAGCCAAGGATCTGACCTTGATAACTAGACCAATTACAGGCAGGTTTAAGCTTGAACAACCTATTTATAATGCTAAACACTTAAAAGTATCAAGAAAGAAATCTGAAATAGACCAGTAAACAATGTAAACTACACTGTAATTTCAACATAGCGCGCTCCGTTATAACGTGGAATATAACGGTCATTGAAGATGACAAATACCACCGCAATATCTTCTTTCAAGCAGGATTTAAAACTTAAGTATTTGAAAAATCAATCTCAAAATTTTGTTGTTTACTACTTTGCATTAATCACTAACAAAGACAAAAAGCTTAACATTGATTTATTTAATCAATTGCCTAAGTTCAAGGGTACATAACTCAGCAAATAATATCCGGACATACACAAAAATTACACAGGAAATTAAATGGAAGACATTATTTAAAAATTGCTATTAAAAGATGCATTTTTGTCAGCTATGTTTAAGGGAAAATAACTCACTGATGGGAATGTATGGATCAATGGGCATGAAAACAGTATCTTGCACATCAACATTTCAAGGTGATGACATATTTGAAATTTCAATTTAATGGCTTGGGCAATGTCCAAGTAGTTACTTCCACAAACCTATAATATTTTATGCAAACAAACTGACCTACAAACCCACTAAATAACCAACCAACAGTGTGAGTCTAATATGTCCCCTTAAAACTACCTTCTCAGAGACACTTGTATAATCAATGTCCAAGAACATATCAGTCAGACACAACAGATAATTAAATATATTTAATACACTTCTAAAGGCAGTTAAAAAATACATTAGCATTGTCCAAAAACAAATCTGTTAACTAAACATACCATAAATAAACACTGCATATTTATTTGAAAATAAAAAACAGTGATAGCATAAAATACCAAAATTGGTGTTCAAATATGCACCTTTTCAATATATTGAATATTTGAAAATTTGCATGATTGGTACAAACCATATTATTTAAATAACATATATTTGTACCAAATGTCCAAGTTCATCGTATATTCATTTTTTGCCTTCTTATTAATGGAGTATAAACATAAATATTCAACTGCAGGACCCATTTTCATTATAATTTATAAAATTTCAAGGATCACACATTTTAGCAATATCAAAACCTGAGATAAACATTAATTAATAAATTTATAAAAGTTTTTGATCTGTAATGACTTAATAAGTGATCAAGCTTCCTTATCATGTTGTCTTGTTACTGAGTCCACGAGTATAAAATAGAAAGTTTAACCCTTTGCATGCTGGGAAATTTGTCATCTGCTAAAATGTCGTCTGCTGAATTTCTTAGATCATCATTTTCTTCACTTTTTTTCAAAGACCACTATCAAAATAGCAAACAGTTTGGATCCTGATGAGACGCCACGTTCTGTGGCGTCTCATCTGGATCCAAACTGTTTGCAAAGGCCTTTAAAATCCGGTTCCAGCGCTCAAAGGGTTAAACTACCAATCAAAAGTAATAATTTACTTCTGTTGGATGTATAAGTGGTGACTAGACAAATGGCAACTGACACTGATGGGTATATTTAATAGCTCCCAAAACGTCAAGTAACACGGGCCATACAATTTGAAATCACCTTATTACCGGTATCAATAACTTGAGATTAACAAACAGTTTCATTGTCTTACAAGAAACTAACATTTACAGTAGTTCAAATATAAAAGGTTGAGAATTTTTTTTATAAAACTGATATTACAAATATAACAGCTATCTGAGTTTATTTTTTTTTGTCCCCCCCAAAAAAAAAATAAAATTCACAGTTTTGTAGAGATCACAACATATATTCAGCTGAACTTTGCTACCTAGAACTTGCTGAAGTCAAAGTTCAGAACATGAATGGAAAAATATCCAGAATTTCATTGTTCTTAAATAGAACTATAAAAGAATATGGTAATTTCAAAGTTTTATTTATGTTAAAGTTCAATCATTTCAATATCTGTATTTTCACACATAATTTCTACTTGTTTGACTTCAAAGACATTTTATCTACGACCAACGAAGAAATGTGTGAACTATAATTAAATAAATGTTGATTGGTTTAAAATTACAAAATAATGTTAAATTTATCGTTTTTTATCAGTAAATTAACAATTCTTTTCTATTGATATGCATAGGATTTTAAACTACAAGGGCCTTAGCCCAAGTTGTTTCCTAGCCTCACACCAGAACAACAAAGCAATGATATATAATATGATATGTGTAAACTGTCCTTGATTCTACATTTTAGACAGAGGACTTCCAAGCAGGTAAATATCCACAGCAAAAACAACAACAACAAATCCCTTACTGTTGATAATAAAATCAAGAAACATGGCAACACCACAAAACCAGGTTTACAACACTTGACTTATTAATTTACTTGAATTAAAAAAAATGTGCAATCCCAAGGACAGTTTTATGTAAGCTACCTACATAGAAAATGTCATAACATTTCCTCCATCCAAACTTAAGTTATTGAACAGAAAAAGTTCTTCTTTTTTAAGTAACAGTGACCTTGACCAATGGGCAAATGGAATCTCAAGCTAACCCTGCCTTCATATAAACTATCAACACACAGTTACAGAACAATGTCCTCATCAAACTCAACTTATTAAGTGAAAAATGTTTTTCTATTTTTGGAAACTGTGAGTAACCTGGACTTTGAGCCAACTGACCCAAATGGAAATCCAAGCAAGGTCTGTATGTACACTACCAATACACAACATTTCAAGCCTCCATCAAAACTCAAGTTATTGAGAGGAAACCGTGTTTCTATTTTTAGGAACTGTGACCATGACCGAACTGGCACCAAATGCAATCCCTAACAAGGTCATCTGGATGTGCATTGAGCTACCTATACACACATTTTCAGTTTAATACCTCCAAACAAACTGTTATTAAGCGGAAAGTTTGACTAAATTAAGTAACAGTGACCTTGAACCGACTAGTACCAAATACAATCCCATGATAGGTTTTAATGAAAGTTTGCTGTATCCAAAGTTTCATCAAGATTGGTCATTGCAAACTAAGGTTATTGACTGAAAACCACCTGTTTTCTGGTTTACTATTTTTAGTAACAGCGACCTTAACCTGACTGGCCCCAAATGCAATGACAAGCTAGGTCTGCATGCAAGCTAATTGCACATAAAATTTCAGTGCGATACCTCCCTCCAACCAGAAGTTAAAGAGCTTAAACTGTTTATTTTTTATTTTTAGCAACAGTGACCTTAACCTTGACCTTACCAGCCCGAAATAAAATCACAAGCTGAATGTCCATGTAAGCTTGTTATATAAAATGTTTCAGAACTACTGGTCAATGTAATCTAAAGTTATTGACTGAAAACCACCTATTTGATGCAGCCCCCCGCCCTACCCCAATCTCATAACCAGGATTTACAATATTTGTTGAAAACCTCAATAAAAAAAAGTCAACAAAGCAGATAAGATGCAGATAAGGTATACTTGTACATTTTTAGGATTATTGAAACATGATTCATTATCTTATCAAATATATGTAACATTTTATCCACTTAATAAAAACACAAATTCAAACCAAATCCTTATGGAAATGACTGATTAATGACTCAAGTTATCAGCACACATCAAATGTATCTGGTAAAAAAAAAATGACTACCTTGTGTTATGTTTCAGCAGTGCACAAAATAGTCAACAGCCATAATTAAATCACAAATATTAATAAGTATCAAATTCAATCAATACATCAAGATACCTGCATATGGCGTGTGTCATGCAAAAACAAGTCTTAGTCATTTGCACCAGCATAACAATCATACAGTCTGGTCAGGGCCCGTATTCACCAAACAATTCTTAGACTTAGGTCTAAGAATAAAGAATACTCTTAAAATTGCACATTCAAGAATTGCTTTAACCCTTTGCATGCTGGGAAATTTGTCTTCTGCTAAAATGTCGTCTGCTGAATTTCTAAAATTAGCATTTTCTTCGATTTTTTTTCAAAGAATACTATCAGAATAGCAAACAGTTTGGATCCTGATGAGATGCCACATTCTGTGGCGTCTCATCTGGATCCAAACTGCTTGCAAAGGCCTTCAAAATCCGGTTCCAGCGCTCAAAGGGTTAAGCATATTATCACCAGTGGAAGCCTGTATACATGTATATTCAAACGCTGGAGGTATTTTTCTTTGTTCTAAGTCTATTCTTTATTCTTAAGTCTAAGAATGGGTTGGTGAATACGGGCCCAGGAGCTACAATATCTGCTATAAAGTCATCAAATTGTTCACTGAGTCATTAGTTGACAGGTTAGAAACCAACGCTTCATGACGTTATATGTACCAAGTTGAAATAATCAAAGTTCTAAGTTTAAGTTTTAGCAATTCTTTAGATGGATAAAAAAGGATTGCAAATGCACCACTTCATATCATAACAATCAATGCATGCAAGTTTGATTGTTGTATGTTGAAAAGTGAAGGAGTACATCTTGTGGCAAGTTTGTGTCTACAGACAGACACCTGGACGAACGGTGAATCAAGAATACTTGCTAGCAGGTATAATCAATAATTTTCTTAGAGCAAAACCAGAAACAGAACAAAAGGGTGACAAAACCTCACAGACAACTAAATATAAAATGCAAATTGTTAATGAATTAAAATGTCTAAAAAATAATTCTAAAAGCCCACTCATTGTTTTATGCTTAAATGTCATACATGTACACTGCTTATGTATATAGTTAATGTTCCAGTTTATTTTAGGTTTGCTCAATATTGAAAAGGTATATGTGTTACTATTAACAAATATTACAATAATTATCACACCTTAACTCTCAAAGACCAAAATGTTTTTGTTTATGTTTTTGTTACTTTCATTCTGGAAACAAGTGAATTTTGAGGCTTACTAAATAACCTAGGCTTGTGAGGAAAACAGAATAAAATCCAAATTACAACTACATCTAACCATAATATCTGCACAATTTTATGCATCATATTGATGGCAATGGAAATTTGGCATTTTCATCCATGGTGCTGTTGATTTTTTTTGCAAGTTTTAGTTTTCCTTTTATTAATGTTTTATTTATTTGCCAACAAACTCAGATATTTTTTCTAAAAAAGCACTCTTATTTCATTGGAATCAAATTCCTAATTTAAAAAAATTGATATAATCCATAAAAATACAATTACAGAAAAAAAAACATGTAATACTGAGATTACCGTAGTGAACTTGATATATCATGACTCTAAATTCTTCAAGCTTTAGAAATGATGACAACAAAAGAGTCTTTTTTCATGTCCGAAAATTTAGATACCAAAAATATTTAAAAAAAGAGTTCTGTGGTAGGAGACATATGCCCCCCAAAACAGTGCCTTGATTTTTACACTTATTGTGACAGTGACCTTGACCTAGTGACCCCAATTTCAATAGGAGTCATCCACTGTCCAACGCCAAATTACATGTGAAGTATCAAGTCAATCGGTCAATTGATCGACGAGTTATTGATCAGAAACATTTTTCACATTTATTGTGACAGTGACCTCGATCTTTGACCAAGTGACATCAATTTCAATAGGGGTCATCTACTGTCCAAGGCCAATGCACATGTGACGTATCAGGACAATCGGTCAATTCGTTGACGAATTATTGATCGGAAACAATTTTCATACTTATTGTGACAGTGACCTTGACCTTTGATTTAGTGTCACCAATTTCATTAGGGGTCATCTACTGTCCAAGGCCAATGCAAATGTGAATTATCAAGCCTATCGGTAAATCCGTTCACAAGTAATTGATCAGAAACAAACTGGTCTACCGACAGACACACAGACCAACCGACACCCAGCAAAACAATATACCCCCTCTTCTTCGAAGGGGGGCATAAAAATACAGGTGTCAGACAATTAAGAGACAAAAAATACAGGTGTTTGAACATTTAGAGACGCTCTAAAAATATTGCATTGACAATCAGATAAGGGTATGCAATGTGTAAAGCGTCAATAGTTGCAATGAATAATAGCATGTGCTTGTAAAATACCACGCCGTTTAATATAAATTACTTTTACATATGTTTCACTTTAAATTGGTTGAAACCATTGTCTATTGCCAGTAAACATAGTTATTTACCAAATAACGCAAATGCAATGGTCCATTGTCTGAAGGCACCCATTTCACCAGATAAGCACAACAGGGCAGAATTCCGGTAAAATAGCATTGCTAAATAAACTGTCAAAAAATTTAAAGTAATTAATTATGGACGAAAAACTTGTATGTCCGAAATTTAAGAGTCATGAAAAATAATTATTTTGGCTAAAAACGGGGTTGTCCGAAAATTTAATGTCCAAAAACTTAAGAGTAATTACTGTATATCCCATCATCAAGCATTATGTTACAGTGAAATAAAGAATACCTGTGCAATCTAATGACTTCATTTTATTCATATTTGAGGCAATCTTTTCTAATAGCTAAGCTAGTGTTAACACTTAAGTTTAATGGAACACGAGTTTTTCAGCCTTAGAATGGCCAGATATGCCTGCGTTGTCACACCAAATATTAAAACCATACAATGAATAAAAACCAATAAAATGTACAAAAAAATGAAAAGAAACATGTTTGAAATATGTGTACAAGTACAATTTCTGAACGCTCTACAAAAAATGTTTCACAATTAAGCAATCACTTGAAATATAAACAGACCGCAAACGCAATATCAAATGCAATAAGAAATCAATTGGCACAGCAAGTACAAATATCACAAATAATAAATCAAATCATCTTTTAATTACTAGTATAGCCCAATCTATCAGTACACACAGAACAAACCAGGTTTAAATGCAGATTTATGCTAAAAGCTTCATTTTTATTTTATTTCCCAGATAGTTAATACCTTTAACAAATAAATTATAAAAGCTGAAAAATGCTTTGTTGTAAACAAATCTTATACAAATTTGCAAGCCTTCAGCTATTTTTACACTAGAAGTGCTTATACCATTTAACAGAGAAGAAATACAGTATTTCGCATTAAACTTTCTGGAATTTCCGCGGATGCATTTTCGCTACAACGCAGGTAAAGTTCCTCACGTTACACAGACTGTCCTCTATGACTTCCCATTCATTCTTTCCCGGATCCAGTCTGCAAATGACATTATACCAGTTGGAGGGGCCGTCGTCGCTGAATTCTGGGATGCCGCATGCATACAAGGCTCCCTTAATAACTGCTAGACTGACGTTAAAGAGATCCATAGGCAGCTCTGGCCCCAGTCTCCACTGATTGGCGTCCATGTTGTATATTTCTACCGTCCTTAGCACCTCTCTGTTGATGGTGTACGTGTCATGTGAGTAGATCTGGCCCCCAGCCACGTAGATCTCGTCTCCCACCACGCAGGCTCCAAAGTTGAAGCGTGGTGTCAGCATCCCAGCCAGAGATGTCCAGTCTTCGTTTTCAGGACTGTACCTATAACAAGCAAAATAAATTGAGCGTCATTCTGGGAAAAGGGGCTTTATTCATGTTAACGCATGTGCGTAAAGTGTCATCCCAGATTAGCCTATATGGTCTGCACAGACTCATCAGGGAAAACACTTCCAGCCTAGAGTGGATTTTTGTTAGGAAAAAACTTCATTTAAACAAAAAATTCCATAAAAGGGGAAAGTGGTGTCATTGATTAGCCTGTGCGAACTGCACAGGCTTATCAGGGACGACACTTTAGGCATACATTAAGCCCACTTTTAGTTTTTAGCTTGGCTGTTTTCGGAGAAAACCCAAGGTATTGTCATAGCCAGCTTGTCGTCAGCCGTCCGCCAACCGCGTTGTCCCAAAACCTTAATATTGGCCATAACTTTTGCAATATTAGAGATAGCAACTTGATATACGGCATGCATGTGTATCTCATAGAGCTGCACATTTTGAGTGGTGAAAGGTCAAGGTTATCCTTCAAGGTCAAAGGTAAAAAAAAAAACATTTTTTTTTTTTCAAAAGTGCACCCGCAGACGAGCATTGGCATCCGCTCTGCGGTGCTCTTGTTTCTTCATTCCACACGGGAGGTTGCATAATGTGATGACTCATAATTATTAGAATCTATATAACAAACGATGAACCAAGCATACCATAAAAACTTGGCAACACCAGGCCAGATGCCTAAGAACATTATTTGTTTACCCTTTTCGGAATTGTTCCGTTTCCCTTTGGATTGGGAAAAATTGCATTGTTTTGACTAAAATTGGGATATTAAGTTTGGTGAGGAAGTATTTGCTTTCAAATACTATAAAATAGAAAATAAATTTAAGAATAAAACTGTTTTATGCATTATATTACCTATGGTTTAACTCACTGAGCTTGATAGAGAGTCGACTGAATGTTGAGATTTAAAAAAAATAAAAATCAACAGGTAATGTTTGGCAGGAAGCTGGAAAAATAATATTTTTGAACATTTTAGAATGGGGTCGAATTTCAGCCCCGAATTTAACTAGAAATGGTGCGGCAGAGACTGACGCGTATCCCCACGCCGAATGTTTGACCTAGCTAGGTGTGCCCCAGGGTTGGTAATGGGGCCATACATAGTTGAGATTGACCGTATTGTCATAAGAGAAGTTCAGTATCAATTAGAAGTGAATTGGTGTCGAAATGTAGAAGTTTTAGTAAAAGGCAATTTTTGGTGGGTGTGACCTATGCCCCAGGGTTGGTAATGGGGCCATGCATAGTTGAGATTGACCGTATTGTCATAAGAGAAGTTCAGTATCAATTTGAAGTGAATCGGTGTAGAAATGAAGAAATTATAGTAAAAGGCAATTTTGGGTGGGTGTGGTCTATGTGGGCGGGGCCCCAGGGTTGGTAATGGGGCCATGCATAGTTGAGATTGACCGTATTGTCATAAGAGAAGTTCAGTATCAATTTGAAGTGAATCGGTGTAGAAATGAAGAA
>VMBQ01002123.1:0-92018 GCA_007657795.1 Dreissena rostriformis | reverse complement strand
ATAGCATAAATTATACGAAGTGATAAGAAGCGTTCTTGAGTTATCATCAGGAAACCATTTTCCTATTTCCAGTCAACCATTTTACTGCTTTAAGTCACTGTGACCTTGACCTTTGACCTTGTGACCTGAAAATCAAAAGGGGTCATCTGCCGGTCATGAGCAATGTCTATGAAGTTTCGTGATCCCAAGCCTAAGTGTTCTTGAGTTATCATCCGGAAACCATTTTTCTTTTTCCAGTCACTGTGACCTTGACCTGTGACCTTTGACCTAGTGACCTCAAAATCAATAGGGGTCATCTACCAGTCATGACCAATGTCCCTATGAAGTTTCATGATCCCAGGCGTAAGCGTTTCACCTTCAGAAACAATCCCACAGGGCGCACACAAGAACTACAGGCCCTTTTGGACTGCAGAGTCCATCAACCTCAATGCAACCACTGCCAAGAACAAAGAAGCCTACCTTCAATCAGCAAGATCAATTTGTATTGAACAAAAAACAAGAGATTTTGAAACTGTATGAGACCTTTTTGCAAAGTACATATTATCTTAGCAAACATGATAATTATTAGAAATTCTAGTCCTGTTGACAGTTTAAAATTTCCAACTAACATATAAGGAGAACAAAAATGGTATCAAACTATGTATACAATTTGATGAAAATATTTATCCGATAAATGTATCCGAATATGTATGAACTTAATAGACGACTCCATTTGGTATGACCTAAACATAAAACCTTACAAACAACTAACAGTCTTGTAAATCAGACAAGTAAGTTTTAATTTGTATTATCAATGTACATACCAAATACCTGGAAGTACAACTAATGTGTGGGTAAATGGTATATGTTTATGTTAAATTGGTGCTAGTGACAGTGCCTTGATAACAGTATTTGTTGTAAAATCTTTCTGTTAGGTTACGAATCACTAAGAAATAAAAACTAATTACAAGGCCATGACAAATAAAAGTAAAAAGTCGTTAAGTTCAAAGATATAATGGAATGATTCAAAACAAACGAACATGTTCAAAAGATACGATATTATAGCGAAGAATGGAATTGTCTTGGTCACCAAGAACACCGTAAGGGTTGGTGTTTTCAAGCTATACTCAATTTTGTTCTCTACATATTGCAATAATTGCATAAATTAAATACCAGCGCGAACATCACTGGTTATAAGGTATGTTATAAACATGTCTAAATTTAGTTCAATATACTTAAGCGAAGACTGCACTTTCCCAGAACTGACTCATATATTAAGGAATCCTCTGACGTCTTCCAAATGGTATTCCACTCTGTCACTGTGTTTTGGTCCATCATAAAGCATTATATCAGTACAGTATATGCAATCCCAGTCAGATTTTTGCGAGAAAGTTAGAAGAAAGCAGGAATAAATCAGACCTGTTTGCGTATCAATAATTAAGTGTGCGGTTTATCTTTATTAAATGCAACAACAAGGGAGCTAACTCTTCCAACCTTGTTGCATGACTGCCATTCACCAAGCACTGGAACACCCTTTCACCGGTTTTATCTTAAAATCTGAGAAACATGTTAACTTGTATTGTTTGCGCATTTCAAGCTTGTTTATTTGCACATGATATAAAAATGTAACGTTTATCGGTAACAATATAGCAAAGAAATGCTGCTTGGCAATTGATTTTCTGCCAAAAAATATTACCATTAATTATTCCAAAACCCAAAATGTACACTCGCAATAATCTCATATACTATAATAATGAAGCCCTTATATACAAACTTGAAATACTTACTTAAATTTCAATAACATGTAAAGGTTATATTTGTGGAACTTCGCCAAAGGCTTGTAATGCGCAATAGAAAAGTGGGCGGGGCGACCAATCAATCGGCTTTACAAACTCTAATTATGCGATGTAATATGGCACATAATCAGCATTTTCGCTTAGAATGCAAAAAATAAGGTTGACTTTCATTCATCAATATTAGCTAAGTTTATTGCAATGCAATTAACGCTTGCTTCAAATTCGAAAGACTGAAACACGAACTGTAAATCAGTGTCTCGTTTGGCCTGGTATACAGCGAGACTGTGCGTTACCCCTCGAGATCTGGGCGCAGTAAAACATGGCAATGAGCTACGACGGTATGAATGGGACTGATATGGACACTTCTGAGTCTCGAAAAAGACCTTTGGATACAGAATCTGAAAATGGGGTCACTAAAAGATCTAACCAAGGCGCAGGTTAGGCCATATCATGAGAAATTGGTTTGTTTGCAATGGGGGAAATATGGCAGTGACGTTTCCTGGTTTTCAATATGGCGACCGGACTGCTGCCGGTTTTCATCTCGATTCGGTTGCAAAAATGGAATGTAATTTAATTTTATATGCTGTGATGCAATATGGCAAGGATTTGATAGATTGATTATCAATGTACGTATATTCTGTGTTGTTTTCGCGTGAGTTTTCGTATTTCCTAACGTAAAATCTCGTTCTGGTCGGTGACGTGTTTCCCTCGACATCGATTTCATGTGGAGGCATGAAACCGGAGCGTGTGCCAACATAGTCGTTCTACCACCTATAGCGGGCAGTCGCTCACACTGAGATCTAAATTAGACATCTTCAGATTGGAGTAACACTTTGACGGGAACAGATTCACCTCGTAAGGGAGAGGATTAGCTGTCTGTAGCCCCGTCAGTTACTTTTTGACAGTTGGTGCAAAAAGGATGACTCTGCTCGACCTACATTCATGCTTAAGAAATGTTCAGGGAAATATGATTGAATCTCAAGATTACAACAATTTTAGCATATGGAGAGGTATTTCTGGTTTAATTTAACAACTGTTTTACATTTTTAAATTATTTTCTTGTAAATATTTTGCATCTGAATGATATTATTTTTACTTGTAAGTTGTATAGGGCGCAGGTTAACCTCTGTCATCTAGCTTTCGTGTCATCAATATTCATTACATTAAATATATCAAATGAATTATCATTATTAATGTTATTGAGTTCAGAAATATCATTTGCAGTGTATTGAGTTAAAATTATCTAGCTGGTTTAAACATTTTAAGATGGTTGCTAAGTTATTGGAATCCTTCATGGCATATGGTTTATGGCAGGAGTCTAGTCATGTGACGTTAAGGTTATGCATACACACATTGACAGATTGTGTTGAATTAAATTTGCTGACTGGCTGTTTATTTTGCAAGCAATGGGATCTGGATTTATACGAACAAATATGCTATTTGCAGGTAATTTTATCAATAAATCAATAATTCAATACACTGTTATAAAGAGTGTTATTTATTTGCTTGTCAGATCTGTTTTCTCAATTGATCTTTCCTAGCAACCTGGGTTAACTGTTTCTGTTTAAAACTGAGATCTACATTAGTCGGGAAGAAAATGTATACATTTAAATATTACAATTGGGGAACCGGATACACATCTTATGTGTGATTGCCCTTCACTGTACTTGAATGACCTTTGATGATGTACTGTTTATAGGATGTGGTGGGGTAATGCTACACAGTAAAATTGATTAGTGTTTCTTTGCCATATTGCATCACGTTTTCATATTTAAGCTGTGTGTATTGGTCATATGTGTAAATTGTGAGAAAAAACTGGTAGCGTCTGGTCGTTTAAGGCATATTGTCCTTTCATGTCATGACACCCTGCATATTGTTTTTCGGCTGCCATTTCATTCACAAATGGATATGGGAGCTTCACACTTGTTATATTGAACATTAATATCTTAGTGCTATGCTGTAACTACTCTTGATTATTCAGACAGACTTCTCTTTGTTACTATGGTTACGATTTCTTGCATGACTTATTATTTTGTGTACTCACACTTTTGTGTTTGTTTTACATTTCATTATGCACATTCTAATTCACTACTCTATTTCTATTAGATTTGGGCTCTTCACAGGAAAAATATGGAAGGGTTGTGCTATATATATGTGTGTGTTAAATATTGTAATTTGTAAAATACATAAACGAATTTAACATATACAACCTGGTGTGGAAGATTTGCAGATTTATGTTGTTTGGTGGTAGGTCAGATTCCTGGTAAATAGCAATTTTTAGATCAACCTTGAAGATCAACGAATTATTAAGATAATGGTATTATACCAACATATGGTATTAATAGGGGATTATGATAAGAGATGTAGGTAATTAGCAACAGGCTTCATAAAAGGGCTATATGTGTTATCATCAGTCATTGTGTTCCATCCCCCCTCGAAATGTATACACTTAAAATACTCTCAGGGTAGATCAGCTGATAATTGCAGAAAGACAGGCCTGTTTCCCACCAGGTAAACGTTACACAGCTGGTATCTATGCTCCATGCATATTGGTAAGCCATTGTATAGGTATGTACATATACCTGGTAAAATCAAAGGCTCCACAAGGCTTGCATAGCCAGATGGAAATATACATGAAATAATAAGATAAGTTTCTCCTACTATTACATTTCGATCTGAAAGAAACATAATTTTGCTGACGTCACATATTTTTCTTCAAGGAGTATTACGGATATTTGGTATAAACTGATGATGTAAACTGATAGATAAGGAATGTTTAGAAATAAATATGTTGGTGCAGAATATTTAGGTTTTAAATTTCATTGGAGAAAACATATCACCTGAGTACATAGGTCTACAGTTACAAGGAAGGTGTTGTTAAACATACACCATTAGTGGGTGAGTCATGTATAAAAGGGAAGTTTTTTGAAAGGCTTAACTTTTGAAGTATATAGGTTGTAGGGCAAATAAGTGGACTTAACATCCTTAAGATAAATGACTCTAATTATACCCTCCTTGTCATGTCCTTTGTAAGTACAAGTGTTTAAAGTCTAAGCAAAATCTTTCCAGATACTTTAGTACATTAACACCTACCTTGAATGTGAATAAAAGCCTTACATTTGCATATAATAATATGACTGTCGTCATAAAATATGTCTGATTTATTGGTCAGTGTTTGGGGTTTACAACATGTTTTTCTAACAAAAGACATCTCTGAAAAAATCACACACATACTTAATCCTTGATACATGTTTGTGTTTTGTACTTGAAGAACTCTATGTGACTAAGCAAAGGAAATCATTTTATATTGAACTTTGAAGTACCTACTACAGAGATGTTGAAGTGTATATTAGGATTTCACAGTACCAGTAATTAAGAATTCCCCCTGTTGTCAAGCACAGAGCGGCATGCAGATAGGGTGCCTGGTAGATCAGAATCTTTTCTAGGAACCAAACTCTACAGTTTATAATAACCTTTTACATGACTAATGGGAATAAATTGATTTTTAAAAGTAAAATATTTCCTTTGGGTTGCTTTGGAATAATCCTAGTATTGGTATGTTTGGAATGTGTGATACAATAGCGAACAGGAACAAGGCTGTGTAACGTTCGCTTGGCGGGTACAATGCACATGTTCACCTTCACTGCGCCAATGTTTTCTTACATTGCCTATCACAATGCTTGAGCATGGAATTATTGACATTTTGTTGAATTTTTGTCCACTACTCAAAACATTTCAACCTGCCTCACATTTCGAATACGTACTCACATCTCATGTAATACATGTTCCCACGTGTAAGGGATTAAACTCATTTATTATATATATTTATGTCTTCGTTCTTTTTACCCCTGGCTTTTCATAAAACATTTCGTTCAAATCATGACCCATCAACTGCCCTATATCTTAGGCTGTACCTGCGCCTAGGTAAATTATTTAGAAGACAGTGTTTATAACTGAATGGGAGGGGTTTTCGATTTTATAATGATTGCCTGCATAGCCTGTGCATACNTATAGCGACATGTCTTACATAAATTTAATTAGTATCGTTTCAGTTTTTTATACATATGAACAAGAAGGCTGCACCGTTAACGGGCGTCTCGAGACTCCTCAACTGAGCGGCGAAATTGAGGTCGATCTCCGTTGCATATAGAAGACAAACGGGCGTCAGAAGAATTGCTTTTGGCATTTATATGTCAAAGTTCTGTCAAATACAAACACCTATTCCTATTTTGTTTTTGGGTTATTATTTGTTTAGAAAACATTTGTTAAGGTTAACGAGGGTAATAAGGATGTTATATCGATGATAAGAATGATGATGACATTAATGATAATGATGTTGATAGGATGATGATGATATGGTTGATAATGATGATGAAGATTTAATAGTATTTTGAGAATAGAGAATAATAAATTTACTCATAACTATGAGTAAGTAAATTTAAAGTCATAAAAGGATTAAACAAATAAATTTGATTAAATTATAATGGAATACGTTTGAGTGCTTTGCTGTTTTTCTTATAATGGATGTGAACACGTCAGTCATATACTTAACTCAAACTCGCGAAATACAGTAGTTAGTCCATTTACTTGAGCTTAGTGTACGATGTGATTTACTTGTATTCCAGACGGCCCCAGTTTCAATCGGTGTGTGCGTGTTCGGTGGGAAGGGAAATTGTATTGACTCTTGTGCTGCCTAGAGCTGTTATTGCTTTAATAACTTACATTTCAAAATTAAATCCGTTTTATTTATTTAGTTAGGGCATTTCTCAAACACCAAAACATGTTAACACGTCCTTTTAAATATTATACCTGTTATCCAATATTTACCGAATGTTATGACACTGTGTTTATAATATATTCGCTCATTATCGCCAAACTGGCCATAGGTAGTTCAAAATCATCAAATTTTAGACTGTAAAACATCTGCAACACTATACGCCAAATATCTTCTCGCATATAAATGTTTTACCAAAAGGTCTTGTAAGGCACATATCGATGCCGTTTCTCAACATGTGTTTGAAAAACATATTTTGTTTCTTTCCCTTATCTCGTTTTATTATGTAACCCAATTTATGACGTATTGTTTCAGGGACGGTATATACATGTTTACCGCAACACTTGCTGCACAGTCGACGCAAAGTTTTCACTTCAAATATGTGAGAAATTCTCTGGATGATGAAATTGGCTACATATTTTCGGAAACAGATCATACCGGATGGACCGAGCGGTCGACAACCATTGTGGTTCAGCTTGCTGCTGGTGATGATGTTTGGTTAGCATGCACAGAGCAAAGCAACATCAATGGCGGAAATTCAGGAATGGAACACGATTACCATTCACACTTTTCAGGGTTCTTGATTTCCTAACTGATCATTGAAACAACAACATAATGTTTATATGCAGAGTGGCTGGATGCTGTTTGAATAATGTTTACGAATACAGCTTTCAAGTGTATTACTTACTAAGTATAACAACAACCAGTATGAACATTTTTGTCGACATATGCGTTCTAATAAAAACAAGTTATATATTTGTTATCTGCTTTTGCGTATTCATGTTTATCTTATATCTTAACACTTATCTATGTATTGCGCTGTTAATGCTCCCCGCACGTGAGTTTAGTGTCGTGCAAAGGAATTTTGGTTTCATGTTCGATTTAATGTGGTTTTATGGTAAACCTTTGATTGTCGATTTCAATTGACTAATCAGCCTGAAACATTTTTACCCACATATTTATTTCTTGAAGCTCTAAAAATGCAGCTTATCAAGCTTGAAAGAAATGGTGTTACAAGGACAATGATATACGATACTTCTTTAGTGTAAATAGACATAGTGATTGAGATCAAAGTACAACAGTTGTTTTCCAGCTTGTTTCCGGCGATGAATGGGACTGGCTTGTACTTATCCAATCACAATATCGGTCGGAACAAATACTGTGAATTTGAGATTGACTTCGTACTTCACAGAGTTCACGATTTACGATGATTCGACAAGAGATATGAACTATTTTACCGATATGCATTAAATGTATTGCGTTGAAGTACAATATGTTTTGTGAATACAAGTAACCCAAATTTAAATAAGTTCACAAAGTACAATGAAAATCTTAAAATTATGGAATAATATTTAGTAACATGATAGATACCAGCTCAATTTTATTTGCTAACGGTGAATGAGGGGAGAATGACTGGACGTTTTCACCTTTTAATTTGCTACATTAATCTCAGTTGAAAGCAATTAACTTTTAACCTAGACTTCGGTGTAAACTGCGACTTGTTTGAAATGCTATAATCCTTATAACATGTAATAACAAGGTAGTATGTAGCGACTAAAATGTATATACTAAATGGCTTATGACAACTGTGCTCTCTCTTAAAATGAGGAGCTCGTGTAATTCTTTCCATCCAGTGATGTGTCTTCGGGCGAGATATCAGGAACGCATATTCCGAATTTTATGAAATATGTAATGCATCCTCTCTATAGTGTGTACATCCGCATGCAACGGTTATTTCACTGATTTTCGAGTGTTGTTGTTTTTCTCCGAATCAAATAAACATATCTTAAACATAATCATTGACTCTGAATAATTCATACCACGACACAATTAAATGACGGAATAAATACTCACTTAATCGTTATAGCATGTTTCTCTATTTTTTCTTACAACCGTTCACTCGAATTAAACAGGGGTGTAAATAAAATTGAGTGCGGTAACTAAGTATTGGTAGTTTATCAGTTTATATTAAACCAGTGGTTATATTTGTAAGTATTTACCCGTAAAACATTGCATCATTGTTGTATATAAATATGTAAGTAAGAAATATGTTACCATTATGTACTGCGCGGCTGAAATAATTTCAGTTTGTGCTACCTGGTAAGGACACGATACGCTATATGCGACGTAGATAATTTTAAAGAGATAAGATAAACACCGTACCTAAACACCTTTGTTATCACGCTGCATACCGATTGTGTTTGGATACGCAAAAATGAACTATTGATAAATCAAGAATTTAGCAAGATAGGCACATTAAATGTTTAAAGACGAACTATCATTCGTTTGTGTTATTGATGAGATATTTGGCTCACAATATTATTCACAACAATCGAAATGAAAACTATAATAAAATTGTTCAAATACCATGATTTCGCCAGGATGCCTAAAACGTATGAATTTATCTCACGTACAACAATGCTAACGTTCGTTGGATATAACTTATGAATTACAAAAACCTTTAACACGCGCATTATATGATGATACATCAACAATAAGTTATACATTTATATTGTATTGAACATTCATTATATGATACAACGATATAAACTCTACTATATTCACAATGTATATGTTACACATTTATCCATATGATACAACGATTCATTTGTGACAAGTTACAACACTATTACTAGTTGTATAAGTATCCTTAGACAAGATAGTTAACCTAGTCATGTTATTATACAGGCGTTATGTAAATAACGTTTTGTTCATAGGTATATGAAAACTACTATCGCGATTTTTAGCGAAATATTTATTATTATCTCAAGCAAACGTTGTTTTGGTTACAATGTCGCTTTAATCCATCCATGACTTAAACATGAACATTTTAATCAATTTCGCCAGTTGCGAACATAAACGAGAGACGCAAACATGACTTACTTGACCATTTATGTACTATTTGCTGCGTGCTGGAGTGAAGGTGCAGATTTTTTTCATGCTGGATGGGCAGTCAGTAAGCTTGAAAAAAATATTAAACAAATACTACGGACTTACAATAACATAAATACGTACATAAAAAGTGACACAATACTCACATAAGACTATGAATTGATTATAAACAAAAACAAACATGATGTATTAAAGCATGCATGCTCATACTATATATAAACCATATTAACCATTCTGTGTTTACAATTATACTTTGAAACTTCAGACATATTTAGTGCTCGTTCCATTAACTTTCAGTGGGACTTACCGATTGAGCGCGGTTCCAGTGATAGTGTTATTTCTTTATACATCAACGGATTTCGTCAATTTGGGCATAGAAAGACATATAACATATAATTAATCTGAATTCATAAAAAAACATCTCATTAAACTAGTTCTTAAACAGAAAGTCAAGCTATGTAAAAACACTGTCAGTTTAAACTTTACAGTAACGCACACTTAAACTTTCGATTAATAAATGTCCGAATCTGCTGTTAATGTCCGTATCTGTTTTAGCAGTATAATGTTGGTGAACGTATTGCTCTGATTCTGTTCATGGCGTACAATGGTTCATAATTATTTTCAATTAATCTATACCATTTCCAATTTGTCGAAAATATGTTTATGGTTGTATATAATGGTAATTTGAAGCACAACAATAAGCATCGGTAATTAGAATGTATTAAACTACTTTCGAACTTTGGAATTCTCTAAAATTACCATCTTGTCATTAGCAGAAAACGTTCCCACGACATAATAACCGCAATACAATTATTTCGAAAAAGACCTTTATCATCTATACATAAAAGGAATAAAAAGAAGAAAAGTACACGAGAATATTAAGATATTTATTTAACAACGAGCTATATCAAAGTCCTGTGCTGGATTCAAACATCTGTGTATAAGGATCCTTTTTAGTGCCAGCACATACTTTTACGAGCTGACCACATTTGTGATAACAAATGATATGGTTTTCGCAACCGATATGCTATAACTACTTTATAATGATGCCACAATTAAACAAGATTGACGACTTGGAATTTTTAACTCCAACTATGTCATACAATCGAAACAAAAACATAAAAGTTGCCTACGGTCGCGAGCTGGATGCTATGATTCTGAATCTAAGGTTTCTGCCATCTAGTAGCAAACAAGTTTTGACGCAAGTTAAGCATGCGAATTGCTATAGACAGGGGTCATAATTCTAGTAATGTTGAAAACATCCGAACCTAACATGGAGCTGCGCACATTCACAAAAGGTATAATTATACATTTCTGTGTTCTAGCATCAGTACATTTTAAGATACAGTCGATTAAAGTTCACAAAAGTCAATGTTTGTTTACAAATGGACCATCAATCCTTTTATGTCGAAAATATCTGAACAAAACTCACAGCTAGCTGGATCAAATCCTTGAAAAAAATGTTTATGAAGTTTAAGCCCTCTTCCAACACTACGTTTTTGAGTTAAGTGCTATACAAACAATCCGACACAAAGAAGTACGGAAGGACGGAGGTGACGGATATTATCAAATTTACCCCCTCCGTCTGAATAGTTAGGGCATAAAACGGCATTAAATGCATGCAAAGTTGAGAATGAAACAGTATGTATTCGTGTATTCATGTATTCGCTTTGTAATTTACAACACACATTAAGTATCCTCTTGCATATTGAATTGTATTGTCATACCATTAAATATATTACAATTTAACTGAAAACGTGTTACAATATCATACTTATATACCCCGGGAAAAGTTTCATTATATGCATGAAACTTATCACGGATTATAACTGGGTAAGACGTGTCGCCATATATTGGCCTTTGATATAGCCTAAATTGCGTAAAGGCAATTTTTTTGAAACCACCCCAGACTTACTCAATTTAAATGCCAATATCTCGTGCAACGTTTTACCCAGAAGGATTATAACTAAAGTTGATTGATCTTATCACATCTGCCTGCATACGTATATTCTGTGTAAATCTGTTCACAGGTTGTCGAAATGACCGTTTTCCAACTTTTTGTCAAAGATTAAAAAAAAATAAAAAAATAACAATGTTCATTTGTGAGCTTAAAAAACTTTTCGTTTATGAGTAATCATCATAAGAAATTGATAGAATAATCAAACGTTGTAAACCCGAAATGATTGAATTGTTTGATGTGTCTCTGTTATTGTCGTTGCATTGTATGTCAATACGTTTATTTTTTACATAAATTATAAAATGCAATACAAGCCTTATAGTAACACCTCGTTTGGCCAAGTGGTTAAGGAAATAACGTTTTAATACAAAGGGCAATGATAGCCCAGGTGGGGCTTAAATTGCTTTCCTTGTCATCGTTTTCTTTCTTAAATTATTAAATTATATTATTAATTTACACTATTATTAATTTACTGCAGCTATGTAGTTTCGATCTTTATATTTCTCAATTCAATGCCTTAAATGACATACTTTGAAAAATACCTTCGTGAACAAGTCCCTTTGACGTATTTTCAATACATTACAAATAATTGTATTCATATTTGTTCAAATTGTTGTTCTAACGTTTGATGTTTTGCCAAGTTGTAAATAAAAACACTGGACATGTTTGCTTGATAAATACGATCAACCATTTACGCTTCTGTCTCTATTAAGCACTTCAAGATAACAGCAACAAATGTTGCCATTAATCATCAATGTTTAAAGCTGGTAGCTTTTATAAAACTAACACAAGATAACAATCTTTGTTAAACAGCCTTTAAAGTAATAGGATTGAACACTAGTTTCTCGAGTTCGAACAGAAAGGACGCTAAAATAGTGTAAACATTTATCATGCAGTTATTGCTCATTAACCTTTCAATGACTGTTTGCCTCGTGTCCCTTGGATATTCGTTTTTGCTGGACGGTCAGCCAGTCACTACGCCAAATGTAACACATGAGCTCCACAAACTCCAAACAGAGGTTTCGATGCTGAAAGACATGGTGACAACGTTACAGGAGTCATGCCCATCATGCAAGTATTATTCATATAAATGTTAATTTTGATCTTCTATCATTGTGTTTTTAAGTAAATTACTTTGATATTGCAGCACATGCCTGTATGAATAATAATTATGTGCAGTATACTAGTACACATACATGTCAATTATTAGGCGCAGTGCCAAAGAAGCAACCGATTCCAGCCTTTATGTCTACTTTGACTTCTGCCGATCTTTCATGCCCTGGAGGTACCCCTCTTATCTTTGACAGAGAACTGTTAGATACAAGCAATTCGTACGATGTGCGTCATGGGACATTCCGCGCGCCCGTGTAAGTTACTTTCATTTATAAATTGTATTTAGGAAGTTAAGATCACACACTTTAATTAACCGTTAAAGTCTTGTTGTATTGACGGTAAAGCAATAATTGTGTTATTGTGTTTAAGCTCCAGTACCTTACTGTACTGAAAACAATAGCAAGAATTTGAAATGATTTTAATAGTATTACAACCAAATAAACGTCTGTTTTTGCAGTGTCCAGTTTGAGAATACAGTGTTATGTTGTTTGTTACAAATAAGAATTTATTTTAAACGCTTCAAGGAAGACCAACCAGTCCTTGAACATGTCATAAAATTATCAGTAAAGGCCGGTTAGCAACCTTATACCCGTGACATTTCTGCGGATTATTGCTAAAAGTGTTTCCAATAATTTCAGGAATGGCACATACGTGTTTACAGCATCGCTTACTGCTATGACAGGCAAATTCCTTAATGTGAAAATGGTAAAGAATTTTCCGACTAATGAAATCGGCCTCCTTTTTAGTATCAATACCCAATCTGGATGGAATCATTGTTCGACAACTATAGTTGTTCAGCTCGCTGCTGGCGACGACGTGTGGTTGGTATGCAATTTAAACAGCGACGTTACTGGGGGCGATACTGGAGGGCATGATGACTTCAATTCACATTTTTCTGGGTTTTTGATAGATGCACAATAACCAGCACGGAACATCATATTTGTTAAAAAAGACACTATCGCTCGGTTATAATTGTCTATACATATGCACACTACTTTTTTGTGTTAAATATTGAATAAAAATGTTTGAAACGTATTATTTATTAAATAAAACAATTATACATTGCGATTTAGACTCTCTCTTTCATCAATGTTATTTATAAAGAAAGAAGTGTAACTTGCGTTTCTCTTATCACTGTATAGTTAAATCGAATACTTTATATTGATATCCTGTCTCTTCTGATGCATGTTATTTATAAAGATAAGCATGTCACTCGTGTGTTTCTTATTATGGTGTACTTGAATAAGTATAGCATTAATCAATGTGTCTAAACATTACAAAATATGAATTTTATAAATCTGTATATATTGTAATACTATGCATATGGTACCTAACAATGACATTTTACCTGTAAAGTAGTATCCTGTCACCTACCGAAGAATGGGTTTAAATAGGTAAATCATTATTTAAATACAGGATTTTGTTTCACGGTGTGTGTGCTAGAGCAAATATATTACTGCCCTATGTGCTCTTGAGCTTCGTGAAAAAGACAACAACATTGATGGGTTGTTTTGGGTCAGTATAGCATAACGTATATTTTCGCAACAATTTAAAGTAATACGTAAAGCTACAATGCAACATACAGCATACGATATTTCAGATAGTACTCATGCAGTGCGGTATTCAATACGTTCTGTATCGGAGCAGAAATTTGTTAAATAACCCATATATGTAAACATAAAGTGCTGCCCGTATGCACGCATTGTAATTGATGTCAGTTTAAGTTTATGCACGCGCTTCCTATAGCACGATACATAGTGTAAAGCGCATAACTTCAGGCCTGACAAGACACTACGTTCATGCTAGACAGTGTCAATTTGGGATCTGTAGAACAAAGATATCACTTTCTAAAGACGACCTTAGCAATATAAAACATGTACATACACTGTTCAACGTATCCTGTTTGGAGTATCAAATGAGTTGTACTATGTATTTTTTAATAATCAAAACAGCCGTCCATTGAACGTTCACTTATTAACAATGAACCAATAGAACAGTGTGTGTCATTAGTCAGAATTCCATTTCTATTAGTTTATATTATTTTTAACGCCATTATGAAAAAACAGTGGTAAACGCAATACACGCAATACATACGATTGATTACCATTGCACATGATACAATGTACTTCTTATGCATTGATCTGTGTGTTTGATCGATTACACAATAAGTGTCTTCAAAAAACTTATTTACTCTGTAATAATCGTGAATTCAATGCACAGCATGATTATACACGGAAGCAAACTACCATGCATTATTAGCTACCTGAGGTCACCGTGGCTTTAACAATAAACAGATGTTGCATTGATAAACAATATTTTTTACCATTGTAGAAAAATGTAAATGTGTCTGCAGAAACGTTTGCATTTGTTTATAATAATGGTAATTTATGCTATATCAAAGGCAACGATTTGCATGCTCGGGTTTACGATTGATATTCTAGCTACTTATCCGATTAAACGGAATTCAAGGCTGACGTTAGACGTAGGCATATGTGGACGGTTGTGGGTCTGCCTATCACATATGTTTCGTGATGTATAATAAACAAGAGTATCGACTTCTGATCTTTAAAGATATCTCATTCTGCTTCAAGAATTGATGAATAAGGATTGACTGCAATTCACAATTAGCATCTGTCTTTTGTTAGTTAACATAATAAAAAGACATAACTGATATATTTTGGAAGAATATTGAAAGGCAACTTGTATTGCTGTTTTGTACTCTGCATTATGGGGGGGGGGGCTTTCTACTACATGGGATTGTATGCTAGCCAGAAGCTACGCACACTGTTACACGCTTGCATGAAACCTTCAGATAAGGGTATCGATATTTCAGTATCGACATGGTGAAGTGTTCAAAATGCGTTTTCCCTACATCCAAAGCATTCTATCGTAACAAAATTGTAGCATTTTAATAATCCAATAAATGATTAAACACTGTCGTTAATAATTTGTCGAAGGTCGGTAGGTTCAATCGCTTAAACATAACTAACACTTCTTTTCCACTTCACTTAAGTAACAATTGATAATAAAGCGCATCGCAAATAGTAACTTAGTTCGGCGTTTATTGCTAGCTGATCGCTGTTGCTCGAGCATATTATGAAGCTGCCTCACACATCTACGACATGAAGCTTTTAGAAAACAGCTCACCGTGCAATATCCGCCTTTCAACCGTCCACGCACCGATGTATGATTTTGATGCTTGAGCATATTTATATATTTAAGCTCGTTGTCATGTAATACATTCATTTGAACACCTTTTAACCCACTCATTACATTAAACATGGAATCGTTTTATGTCAAAATGATGAAGATTGTGCAAACACAGAATATAGATATCCTTTTCAAATTATTTTACCTCTGTTGTTGTCCAACATGCTTTCGAATTGCGATGTTTCGTTTAAATGCTATTACGTGGAAACAACGGAAACTGTGATTTCTTATATTCGCTTTTCTCTCGATATTTTAGACATCCATTGTAAAATGTATCCCACAAAAAATATATAGCCAAAGATAAATTAGTTATATTGCACTTTTTCTATCATAAATAAAAATGGTCGGAAAATTGAGATAATAATAAAAATATTAAGAAGGTAGCGTGTTCAAATTACAGTACATACTGAAATACAGAATGTTGAAGGCTATCCTATATACACTATTTTCCATAAAAACTACTGTGCAATGCTTGTTTGACATTTATAAACTCGCAAACGTAAAACCGTGATTTTTTTCCAACGTTAAAACTTATACTTTAACAATTCTTCTAATTGTTATAAAAAAATGATTTATTATGTCAGCAATTTAATGTCATGGTTACCGAAACAATCACCGCTAAGACTGGAAAAAAGGCCATGAGGAATATTAAAAACCTAAAAACTAAACTAGGATTCTTTACTTAAATTGGTGTATTGACACAAACACGATAGCAAAGTCCATATTTTTCTTTTTCAAAATATGTTTGTGTAGCGCATTTGTTACATTAATTTATAAATAATCACGGACTCTGTTGATGTGCAAACCAGACGAGACACATATTGATTATTTTAATGTTTTGTAAGAATATTTCATCCGTTTTGTAAGTAATTATGCTTATGGAAGAAGGTAGTTCAACATAAAATCGCTATCATATCAAACATTGTTATCATTGTGTTCAAAGATCTAGAGATTTAAATGATATCACATAAAGCTCTATCTTGAACAGTATTTACTTTATGAAATGCAATACGTTGTATTTTATGTAGAGAGAGGTGTATACAAAATTTAGGCAAACATGTGAGCTAATAAATACCAAGACACTTGAATGCTTTTAGTGAAATTAAGTAACAAAAACGCATTCTAAAAAGTACAGCTCGCGTATGTTTACATTAGCAATTTTTCTAATGTATGTTAATGTCTACAGCAAAGTGTTTGGTTGATGAAAATCACGACCTTCAAATATAATAAGATAAACATAACATGGAAATGATTCTTAATATTGCGAAATGTAATGATACGTATAAATGTGCATCAAAACACTGCGAGTTTTTTCGTTTGAAAGTATTCTTGGAAGACCTGTTGGTGATAACAAATGTTGGTGAAGTCTGATGATACATTTTAACCGTGAAATATCAGAAAACAATATGTGTTCTTTATCAACTTAGACGATGGTGTTCATTAAAGGCATGGTCATTTGGTAAAATCATAGAATATATCGGCACCTTTCGAGAATGTCCATTGTATAAAAGTATTGTTCAATATGTTATGTGACAAAACAGCGGAGAGTTATTAGAAAATTAAAGCCACAAGCACAAAATACAGCAGAAAACAATACAAGCACACATTGCATATGTCGGTGTGTTAATTTTTTTTTAAATTTCTTTTGTATTATATTAACCCATAAATGCGATGCGTTTTAGCGTTTCGGCCTCGGAAATTTGCATAAAATTGCAGACATTTGGAAAAAGTGTGTTCACCATTGTACCCTGACATAATATGCATCTTCCTTTCTTGGCTGTATTTATATAGTAAAAAGCATGCTACACATCTTCTTTTTTTAAAGTAATCATTACAGTGAACTAAACAATATGTACACGTACGATTTTCTCATGTAAAATGAAATATTTATATAGAAATATTTCTCTAGATTTAACAAAAGATTAAAATGTATATAGGTTTTGCATCAAGGCGAATGCCTTAGGTTTTTTTACGCCAGTTCTGTGCTTTACAATTAATCGTTGTCTATTTGACATTTAAAGTAATTCTGAGTTTCATATGTTTCACTAAGCAAACAACTCCAAATCACATATATTTATTGGAAAACAAAGTGAAATAAAAAAGTTAAAAAAAAACAACAACAAAAAACACAAAGACACACGGAAAAAAACGGATTAACAAACACATAAATGGGTAATTTAAATTCTCGAAAGAAGCGTTTTATAAAATCCATAATAATCTAAACAAACAGTAGCAATAAACTTTTTTACGTGCGCAATTTACAGTCTCGCTCTCTCATTGTTTGAATTGTTCTACAAATGAATCAATATAACAATCAATATTCCTTTCATAAAACAACCGTCTAAACATGGAATGTATTCGACTGAATTTTTCGCTATCTAATGTATGTACTTTTTTTATTAACCATACTGGGGAATCATGGAGGACAAGATCTTGTTCTTATCAAGACAAGTCATACTAGATTGCCTTTTGTCCGATGTCGAGAAGTTGTTTTAATTAACTGAAGCCATTCAAACTTTTAAGCCATTTTTGTTATACAAGATATCCAATAGGGTCATCGTAAACAATTTACGTTAATATTTATAAGTAATATTTCCCAATGTTTATGATTCAAACTCGTGTCTTTTTGAAATCAAAAGAACGTTATTTAATGCAGGAGTTAAAATATAAGTTTGCTTTTTCAATGAAGTGTTTTTTTTTATATATTATTTATGCGTTTTGTTAATATTTAAACTTGTAATCGCGCTATTATAAACAACCATGTGTATACTATTTAACTGCAACTGTTTATGTGTTAACAAGTCTAGTCCAGATAAGTATGTGCATTCTAGTAAACAATACACATATTTGCAAGATTAAATACATGTGATACTACATGCATTTAAATCAAGAAAACTTGATTATCTAATATTGTTCATTAACCAGAAGCATATAAGTGTGAGACCATGCCAAACTAAAATCATAACTTGTAAAGAAGTAATACCCTTTGCTTTTAAAAATTATCATGCCGTGCTTATACTTGCAAATACACATATGACAAACAATATAACATACAGGCACATACATTTGAATGAAAACAAATACAATTAAACAGTGTCAGCCAATCACATCGCAATATAATTCCAGTCAACGTGATTTGAAAAGTCCCGGTCTGGTATGCACAAGACGGCTTACAGCGGCGTGCCTGGACGTATTCTGAGTATATGTCTAGGAAAGTCCGAGGAAACGCTCCTCCCAAAAAGGATTACCATTTAGAACGTCGTATATGCATTTGTAGAGATATTTAACACTTACATCTATCCAAAATTATAATTTAAAATGAACAGATGAGTGAGATTCTTTTAATGTTAAGGTAATTCCGTCAAAACAGATTCAATTATTTATATTGATGATGACAATGCTATACCTACGGAATAATGGTATTTCTTTTTTTTTGCTTTTGTTAACCTCGTGTCAATTCAGTTCACCCTACAAATCAATACGAATAATATAAACTAGATTTAAATACAATAACATTGCTAACCGGTTTATGTGTTCACAAACGCAATATAATTAAAATGTTCGGAGGCACGCAACAGAATAATCCCAATGTGGAACACTGAAGCAGGATCGAGGATCAGATGGAAAAAAAACATTGGTCCGGTATATGGAAGAGGCAACACATTGTACAATCCCGGTGATTTCTCTCCTTGTTGCGGGTCTGATAACTGCTCCTCTGGTATGTCGAGAATTTTAATTCCACTGCGTTTGAGCATTTTTAGTATTTTTTATTTTTATTTGGTGAAAAAACGTGAATATCCAAGCACAATAGACCCATATGGATCTAAAAGTCTTGCTTCGTCATGCATGCTAGCAGTATTTTTGAAAAATACGACTCTACATTTTAATATACGGCCATGTTCAATAATGTTTAGTCGTTGTAATTCCCTATCGTTTAGTGATTCTAAGTAAGCGATGTAGTCAACGAATTGCTTTGTTACTTACTGATCATTACGAGTCAGTTCTTCCTCTGACATAAGACACACAACAATAAACTGTCTTTTGCGATTGTATTAGTCTTCACATCTTCTTTTACGTACACTCTCTTTCACCAAGTTGTTGAAAACTAACAAGCGTCTCAAAACCGTCCATATTTAAAGCCATTTCTTATACGAAATTGTTTGGGTATGGACTATTTTCTCGACTTGATACACGAATAAGACCAAAGCATAAATATGCTTGTGTTTTGTTTTGCAAACGATTATTAAGTGAAGGTTAATATGCACTAACGAAAAACAGAAACGTAGACCTGACTCATTAAGACAAGAAATACGTATTTAATGTCGACTTACGTACCTAAATACAAATCAATTTATGTTTTATTAAATATCTTATTTCAATATATGAACGTGTATTATATTAAATATGGTATAACATTAACAGATTGAAACAAAACTTACTGCAAACTTGCTTGTGTTTTTTTTCATCAGGACCAACCTCAAAGAAAACCAAACTTACTTTGGCCTGGTGTATATTTTATCATCAATCTGGACATTTGCCAAATACGATAAGGTTTATATCGATAGCAAAGTGAATCTATCTTCCATTCAAACATAGACTTAAGCACAAACAAGTGTCTCATTGATGTTTCCGATCAATATTTAAACCACAGAAAACCAGAGTCGTATGGATCTTCGTGCATTAGGTTGTCACGTTCTTTTTATGTTCAAAATACTTCAACAGAACGTTCTAAAGCGATATGCAGGTCATGTTATTCGTTATATTAACTTTATATTTCATATGAACTCCGGCACGTTTCCGTCTACTATAACTATCACAATCTCCAGCCGCCAGCACTTCTGAATAATTAATAAACGGCACATCTAAATTAGTTTTCAATTTTGTATTTAACGGTGTTTATTAAATGATGTCCTAAACATGCAAACAAAAAAAACACACATCCAATACATTAAGCGTTTATGACAGTTAACAGTATAGTCTCCTCTATACAATACACTCTTAAATCTTACAAATAAGAGTTAACTATAACGTTCAATCAAAATTGCGACACGTCATTGCACAACTGTTTCTATAAATTCGTCCTGTATTAAAAGCAAACGTCTCTGAATACGGTATGTTTATGATTTCGTGTTGATTTCCACTTCGATTACAGTACTAACTACTCTACTGTTTCGGCTATGGGAAGCTCCGATCCTTGCCTAGGGCTAACAGCTAACCCGAACGGATTCTATATCGTTATTTTTCACGTTAAGTCCTATCTAAGCCCACAATTTTCGTTATCCTACCGAAATGCATTTGTTTTGTTAACTCGTCATATTCACGTTTAACATACCATGTTGTTCTTTCTGGTGTAATGCAATATGCAGCCAACTATCATGATTAAGATAAATGTGACGTATTAACAGATTGGCGCGTACTATGTGTAATTTCAACTTGATTTTTCTGAAGAACAAAACTAAACAGAAAGAAACTCCACGTAACTATATGTACTTAATTTGATAATAAATGTATTTCAAAATAGCATTTGTACAAACTTCATGTATGTAGATTTGAACAAATATGTATAAGCTACATTTGAAAAAAACAAAATAAACTCCATATGATAAATGGACACCCAATATTTCGTTTATACAATGTGGCATTCGTTATGAACCTGTTTGATTGAAGGATTGAATGGGACATTTATCTATCCCGATAGCACATGCCTAGACATAAAACACGAAATACAGAAATGTTCTTATCAGGCTTTTTCTCTGTGTCTCACGTAGGCACTCGATAATGTATTAACTTCAAATAAATACATTTGGCACTCGTATATTGATCATGAACAGAAGAGACACCGCACATTATTAAAAAGACATACACATATATCATTCAGTTCTCTCGCGTAAACATTGTAAAAGTTGATGTAATTTGCCTTATGGCAGGAGAATTTTTGGTCAAGCTGGACATATATACCCCAAACACACACGATGTAAAGATCAATTACACAAACTATATATAGAAATGTAAGTTCTTCGGATAAGTTGCCACGTTACGAGAGTCATTTCAATCGTGTACATTGTTTTCGTCAATATTATAATGTTATTTATACCTTTACATTTATAGTGGCATTGTTATAGGGCTTGAGACCGCAGTATTGGCAAAGGCTCGTAAGCCCAATAATGAGGTCAATATGAATTCAACTAATTAATGAAATTATTTATAAACACGTATTGAGATTATGAGATCAAGCAACATATAGTTATGTGTATAGCATCAAACATATTTGAATGTATCGTACGATGACCTAATAACGAGCGCCTCCTGATAACGATCATGTTGTTTACATTAAGAATGCGGCTCTCGTGACGACGTCACACGCATGCGCTCCGAGTATTTTATTTCACTAACATAACTTAGCTTGAAAACAAATACAAACACAAACAAATTGAGGAAAAACAGGAATAATTGCATTTTCAAATCTTACTAATATAATTTAAATTTATTTATATTCAATACATTTTATTGGTCCAATTAATTAAAATGTCCACATAAACTGCAAAGTGAAGCAGACTACTGCAATACTGTAGTGGTAACTCAACATTTCAAAACAAATTACTTTCACTTTCTCCCGATTTTCAGAAAATATTGCATTAACACATCATAGATTCTAGCATAAGAGCAGTTCGCGAACACCGTGTCAGGCTTATCACGCGTGTTTAATGTGAATACCCCCGATCTGATTGAACGTGTATTATATTAAATCTTTTAATTGTACAGTGAATCAAATGTGTAAGTTCAGTCGGCCTAATGGCTATTGAAAGTTAGCACTCTCCCTTTCCGGTGTGACGTATCGGTACAAGGTGAACATCTACCTTTGTCTGAAGTGGCACCTTAACTATATGACACATATATTATATACACTATTACTTCAGGAAATGCATGTAAACATACATGTACATAAGTTATGCAACTACAGATTACAAGAATATAACAATCACTGAATGCAACATATATAACAATCACAGGTTACAACATTTATTAACTCACCAAACTGAGGGTCTAAATGCACTCTGCTCATTGGTACCAGCAATCTGTGTACATCACACTAACAATCACAATGTGCACCAGTTAGTAGATAAGACTTCTATCTTTTCAGAGATTATCATAAACAATGACCATCAAACTGTATCCATGCCCAGTCCAATCAGATTGCAGCATTTCGGAGGTAAATCAAATAACCCATAAAAAAGGGTTTTACACTTGGCAGGGATATGTACAATATTTGAAATCAAGGGGGACAAATCTCACATGACTAACAGAGTATCCAAACCTTAAAATCTAGCACTGTCACACATGTTTGAAATAAATGGGAAACGACAAAGATCTCAAATAAAATAAATAACTAAAAAAAGTTTCAATCGTTCAGTCCTACTATCATTTTCATGCTGTCCCATTGTTCAGCTAAATTCTTTCTCGTCAAAGTGAAGATGTTACATATTTTCAAGTTTGTCATATTTCAGTCTTCAGAGGCTGTAATCAGTATATGAGTTATGTGGGTGAAACATGTTTACGATCTGTCTTATTCGTTTCTCCAGTTACATCGCTATCTTAAAAGTTTCATATACTTTATCGACAGTTCATATTGGTTGTTATACTAAATCCCTTTAAAACCTATCCACTAATTGTCAAAATTGATTTCCGTAACTTAATGTTTTACATTAACGTTCTTACGCGATGTTGCCAGTTTTGAACATTATATGTATATAGTTGGTGATTTGTTTCAAAGTATGGATACATTTTCTGTTTTTCTTTACTTTTCTATATTGGCAAGTTATCGGAACAAACGTAAGCACGCCGATTATATTTACCTTTTTTTGCTTATATAACTCTATTGTGATCTAAGAATAATAAACAATATTCATCATCCGTTTTTCCGCTGAATAATTTATTTTCAATTTGAATATGTTGTTGACTAGTTGACAGAACAAACGCTTAGCGTACTGATCGATTCACGGTACTTTCTGCTCTACACCCAATGTAAGTGTAATCTATGGATGAAAGATACAATTCATCAAATTCCTGAGAAAGCACAAAAACATCATAATCAGACTCTGGAAAGAATTTCGATGAAAATTTGTATAACACAAGTCAAACTTGCTAAAGGTTATGCTGGTCTTTCGTAAATTGGTCGCCTATTGCCAATATATTTACACCATAACTGTATAATGTATTTGTATTTTTGTTAAGTTTATGTCACGTTTTTGTTATCATGAGTGTTAACTAAACGGCGCCCTTAATTGTACTTGCACGGTCCTCTTTAGATCCGTAAGGTCATAAACCAAGTGTATTGTTTAGATCTATTTTGTGGCGCGTTTTTTTGTTTTGTTTTCCCATATTGGCTGGGCTTTACCCGTATTTTCCGACCTTACTGATTTATTTGCGATATTTGCTTTGTATCGGGGAGGGGGGGGGGGGCTAGCAAAATGACGAGTTTCTCGTCCTATTTTATGAAGTCAATTAAAACAATAACTTACAAATTGAATATGTATAGGTAAGGAAACTCATATCGCCCGATAGAGAGTGAATCGTGACAGTGAATCAAAACTATCTCGGCCGATACAGGGAAAGCTCGGCAAAACGATAAATTACGGGAAATAGGAAAAACAGCGGCCACTATGAGATTCCACCAATCAACATTCTGCCAAAACGAGATGACATTTCTGTGGACGCGATTTTGAAAGCGCTTAAGATAAAATATCGTTACTTAAAACATGATAACCACACACACTCATGATAGTTGTATTGTATCGAGATGAGTAACAGGCTTAACTTGGGACTATCTGGGCTTGCTTCCATTATACTTCCATTGAAACAGTGTAAAGAGCTGTATGGATTGTTTGCTTTTTATGTTTGGATTAAAGTGCATTGCAACTAAATATATTTCTTTCCCTTTGCAGTGTTAGTATTAATACCTCACAAGTGTAGCTATTTGTGCATTTTGCAGCATTTCAACCATATCCACTTAAATTGTGTGCACTGAATATATTTTATTTTAATTGAAATGTTTAAAATAGGATTGCAACCATGCAGACCAATAAAGCGTCTCTTTCGGTTAAAATATAAGAAACGCGTACCAAACGTTATAACTTCAAATTTGTTTATTAACGGATTTCATGCAGTGTCAGTTTATACCTCCTGGCAGCTTTAATCATTGATTTATTACGACTTTATTTGTTCTTGCTATCTTGACGTACTTGATCAACACAAGCGATTCTTTAATTCGCAATATTTCTGCACTTATACGCAATTATCTTTTTACAGATCGACCTGACATCAAGTGTTCTTAAATAAAATTTGGAACATTGTATTCAACGGCAAACTCGGAGCTAGTGTTAGAAATATAAATTGGTTCCAAGTAGTATTTGCATATGCCGCAACGGATTCTACACATATTGTTTATTTCAAAAGTGCCTTGTTGGGATTGCATATTACTTAAAAAGTCTTTAAATAGTTTGCCCACGCAAATACAAAATTAAATGCAAAACGCACCCAGCTACAAGGTAACAATAATTAAACAAGTAGTATTATCAATTTTGATTAATCGTATGTTTTAATAACATTATTTGGAGTCCATTACAAGTCAAGTTAGGTCATTGTTTGTATATATAAATGTATATAATGTGATTGAATTTCTCCAGAATGTATGATTATTTATCAACGTAAAGATTATTGCTAACATATTCCGTGTTAAATCGTGTATCGTTACAAAAAAATATATTTATATATTAATGTTGATAGTAAAACGCGGATATTTGTAATAATATAACTGATTTTCAGCATCTGCGAAACTTCGATTAGAGGTTTCAAATGTGTCTCTATCGACGTTATTTTGTTGGGGTAGACATAGACGTGTATACACTTAAAGGACCACTTGAGTTGAATGCTTATCATGGCATTAAGAGGATAACGTAGTCCGTGTTTCAAATTGATAAATAGCAACTCCCGTTGTAAACAATAACCAACGATTTATACTCACTTAAGATCAATCAATATTAACACATATGCATCGAATAACTTAAATAACTTGTTATGTGTACAATAAAGACATACACAATTCGATAACTATGTATTAATAAATGACATAAGTGATGTCGCGTAAAAAAATGCAGTCTGATTAATCTGAACACTGCTCGTACATGATGTTTTTGCTATAGCCAAGTACACATTTCCTTTTTGTAAAGAACACAAAATATCACAGAATATCCAAAAGTTCGCCGTGGAAAGAATCTCATGCATTGTTTAATATTGTTAAAAAAGACGTAGCATTCGATTTGTTAAAGATCATATGTTATAATCTTACAATTTATCTTAAAGTCAATTTATTCAATTTGAAGCTTTGCAATAAGATTCAATTAAACCATTGCTTGTTCTCTGTTTGTTTGTTTTTTTGCAGAAAAGATGAACAACTAAAACACTTCAGAAATAGTGACAATGCAAAATAAGAAAATCAAAATTAAGCGTGCAACAGTTGACATTCTTGCTGAGTGATTAACATTATTTTCTATACTGGATATTGAGCATTGTCAATTAGGAACACTTAAGGACAACATGAATAATCGTTTGATGCAATTTCTGGCAGCATGTATTCTTTTGATAGCCGAACTTTAACAATTATTATCACATTGCATTTAGCACTTATGTTGTTATGATGGAGTCAAACGATTCACGGCAAATGCAATAATTCGACGGTTGCTTGACGAGAGGAAGAACTTGCAGAATAATTGGATACACCTGAAGCCAGCCTGTACGATCCCAATGGGAAACATCGCCGGGATAATTATAATTCACCAGAAGATGTAAACTGTAATTAAAACACTTTTTTTAAATGATATGAAAGTATCTTTTTTTACAAACACATTTATATCTTGATTTACAATTACTATTTATACTGTACGCTCGATTCACACATTTTAGCGGAGCATTACAAAAGTATGCCGGTTCAGATGAGTGTAGCATTGTGCTCGCATTTACCGCGGTTGGCTACACGTCCGATAAGGCGCGTGTTATTAAATTCCTACATGACTCTGACGTCAAGATAAGTCACATTCCATGGAACTCGAACTACCGATATACCAAAGTCATATGGCGTTCGGACATTTAAATGCATCCCTAGTTTCCCGCGTCTTTACATCATTGGAGTGTGATAACCAAAATATAACGTCTGTAACATGAGAGCTCATTTGTTTATGTGTGTTTGTGTGTATTTGCGGGGGGGGGGTACGATCTGAAATTCCGATGTTTTATTTCGACGTTTGCTAAATGATGCCGACTCATACAATATATGATTGCCGAAAGTTATGCTGTGTGTGGTATTAGTCAAGAATATTTAAATACGCAGTTGAATTAAATAGTACAAAGAGTATTTGTGACGCGTGTCATGGTTACATGTATATAAAATCGATTTAGTGTATTAAAACTGCGTTACATTTGTGTTAATATTTCGATGCATATACTTGTCTTAGACATTGAATTTATTTGTTTTTCTCTTTTAAAAATAGTGTTATCATGCTGTTGTATTTCACGCACACAAACCGTCAAATTTTCTTGTCAGAAATTGACTTTGGCAAACAATTTCTTTCTTGATCACATACCATTTTATAAAAAATAAGAAGTGTTAAATATTATCCATACATTCAACATAATTTGTGTGAACGTTTCACAAGGCTAAGTCAATTAATCATTTCATATTCAACGATTTCATTTTTCAATTGCGTTATCTTCATGACACCGTGACATTCAGTAATCCATGAAATACAGACACTGAATACTTTCTTCCGCTTATAAATTTACAGCTCAACGGAATAAAACTTGAGGTGAAAACAATGAATATCTAGAGGCATAAGCTAAAAGTACAAGACGTTTTGTTCCGCTGACACCAATTCACTAAACTCTAGTCACAACGGGTGGCGTTTCAGCGGCGCTCTCACGACGTTCACAAAAGGCAGTGCGCCGAGAAGCACACCGTGAAGCATAGCGGTTGCTACGCTGTTGGGGCGCCATGTCACCGACTACAACGCCACGTCTCGGCGATCCTTCATGCTAGCATCAAAGACATCGCCGCGGCTCTGTGAAAGCACGATGTGCTGAAGAGGCTTGAGAAAGCGCTGTGGACACGGTGAAGCGACTCTATGAGGTATTCAAGAACGCTATAAGCGCACAGTGAGGTAGCGGAGACTTTTCAGCGACTTCACGGAATGAGTGCGCCGTAATCACGTGATGTGCGCGATGTCAGAGAGTCTTGTACGCGCTTAATAATCTACTTGCGAGCCGTGTGGACGCTCAAGGGACGATGTGAAGACGCTTTAAGAACGCGATAAAGATACCATTAGAACACTGTGTGACAATTGCAAAAATGGAAACGTTCAAATGCAGGTTGATTTATATTTCAGTTTTGTTTGATTGGAATAAATGCTTATCTCCGGAAGTGAGGGCCAAGAGCAATTATCTGCTACCTATCAAAATAATCACTTATAAAAGCATAGCAACCAAGTAACTGTGCGTCTTGTTACTGTAGTCTAAAGTCCTCGAGTTTATCTATTAAATGATAACCAGGATAATACTGTACTGGAACTCTATTCAACATCGCTTATATCTATATGCAGCAAGATAAATCCATTAAAATGAATATAAATAACATGCACAGTACTAACGTCTAAATACTAAGACATATTTATTGTCTGAGAAAAACAGTCCTGTATAAGTTAAACATGTCGATAGTATGAAATTACCTTTCGCAAAACCAACTAAGCATTACTTTAACAAGCGAAGACTAAGTGTCGTGGCAGTATACTATACCAACATTTTGCATCATATGGTGCATTTAATAATAACCAAACAATACTTATTGTTCTGAACTTTGTTCATGATCTTAAACACAGAACCTGTATGATCTTGGATAAATTATTTCTTACTGATTGATTTTTTATGAAAATTATCGAGTTTTATTGATCATTTGTATGATAAACGTAGTGAAAACATGTTTCTTAATGTGCTTTCACTGACTTTTGCCCATTAATCTTTGTAATAGTATAAACTAGTTTGTCATTATTGTCTACTGGCGACTTAAAACTAACTTGTGAAAATGAAAAAAAAAAATCTTTATAATAAAATAGTTTTTAATGTAATGAAATGTTTAGCGAATACACTCGCTTAAAATAGTAACTGAAAGATAGATAAGCCTTCTCGTTTGGTCGTTAGTCTGTAAGTAAACGGGGCTTTCCATTAAGTATTCGGTGTCTTTCCACAAAGTAGGAAAGAAACGAATTATCTGCGCAGTCAGAATACGGTAATCATAAGCACCCTTGGAAAGAATTGACTAGAAAACTTATATCGTTTATAAAAACCGCTCATGCGAAAATGTTGCGAAGGCACTATCTAGTTTCCACACTTTTTTTATTTCACACGACTTTTCCCACAAATAGCACGTCGTACGATTATAACATTATCATTAGATAAAAAACTATTGTTTCCGTATATGCTGTCAAAAGTATCTTTCCACGTGTGTTACGTGTGCGTTAACAGCTTGTATCGATCTCTAAAGATGTGGAATGTTTTGTACCGGTTTTCGTATTATAAAGAACTGCAAACAAGACTGTCTTGTATGCTTCATTAAGATTTAATAATTTTATCACGACAAGAAAAGATATTTGGATAGATATTGTGCCGGCATGTTTACCTCACATTAGGGCAATGTGAAACCGTATGTAGACCTCGTTGATTCTGAGAAATATATTGGACACAAAAATACAAGAGCACACATACATTGGATTTCCAGATGTTCTAAATATTCAAAATTCGTATGTTTGAATTGTGATAAAACTTAAAACATGTCAATTGTATAAAATAGCACACTGAGGCACAACATTTTTGTACATCTTTAAAACGCTAATTGTATCATTGTTTAACTATTACACTTCTTGTCTCATTTAGTCAGTGCTTTCCATTTTCATCTTTGTCAAAACCCGACAAATGTGCTAATTCAATGTGACTCTTTATGCGATAAAATAACACATTTGTGTCTACCTTCTAAAATTCATATATCTTTTCAGCAGTTTGTTATCAAAGACTTAATTAGTCTTACAATAACATGATACATATTTTCATTTCAAAACGAGTGATACATATATTCCTTAACTGTGATTTAAGTGTATGTAAACGTAAACGTGTTTCAATAGTTCATACTGATAGTGCGATTAATCCACCAGGAACCCGGAGACATGTGAATGAAGACCACCATGACCTCCGTCAATGTTGGATGCAGTTCCTTAAACACAAGCCACCCATACGTCATCTCCAGCTGTCAGGTGGGTCATGATGGATGTACTTTCATGTCTGAAGCCATTTGCAGTGTCCTCGTATAGGTACCTAATCACATTGCTGACAGAATTTAAGACGATATTTATACGAAACAAGCTCCATGAACTTAACGATAAACTTAACGAGTAGGTCCCATCTCTGAAAGACAAAAAAGACATATACTTAGGTACAATCACAGTTAAAAATGAGCACATACAACATGAAGTTAACAAATGACTTAAGTAATTAAATTAATTACAGTTCATAAAAGTTTATCACAGATAATTAAAACATTAACATCACAATTTGACTAGTGAAATGTAATTAAAAAGCGGAATGTATTAAAAAAAATACACATGATACCGATTACTTAGTAAAATAATATTATAAAATCTGACTTAAACAGTGTTTTTTGACGGCAACCTTAAACCTGGGACTCAGACATACTAGTAATAGAAGGTAACCCAATAACCTCATATTCAATTGAGACATGTGAAGTAGTATTATACATTATGATGCATTTAGCAGAGGGAATATATCGTGGATGTCAAATATAATCCGAACTATATCATGCCACACTAATCATGATATATTTTCCTTGGAATCTGAGTTAGTGGGCGACAGAGGGCATTGACTGGCTTGATCAAGTCTGTTGGTAAAAACTAAGTTGTATTTTCACCAAACGAAGTTTAAGCTTGGGCATTTACACATACTTAGAAGAAAACACGTATGCAAAATTAGTTTTTAAAATGCTGTATACCATTGTGTCAAACGTTTGGTTATAATAAATATTAATTTCTTTAAAAAGTAATTTCCTTGTTTTGAAGTAGCGAATACATGTCTTTGGAAGCTTAAGGTTTATATCTCGTATCGATAATAAGATACAAGCAAACGACAATAATACATGCGTGAAATCGATTTCAGTAGTGACTTTCTGATGTCACTAATACGGTTAATAAACTCGAGTCTAACTGTATATCGGTCTTTTGTGACCGCCCAAAGAGATTGTTGTTAATTACATGTATGTTTAACCTGTTTTGTTATGTTCGAGTGTACTGCCGAGATATTTATTACAGATTGGCTGTCAATCAGATGCGAGAAACCACGGCACACGTTCGGGTAACGTTCATTAACAGTACACGACTTTTGAGGAAGACGTCTGTTTAATTGTCGGGCCTCCAACCGTGGATAGCTGCGGCGCCATAGCATGGATTCGTCGCCATCATCCAGAAGTAGGCCAATATCCAGGAGGACGCCGGGACACGACTCCAGTGAATAGAAATTATTAGGAACAAAGAATCATTCAGTGTGTTTTTGCTACTAAACGTGCCGTGTAAAAGCGATGTGATTTGTCCCGACGGACATGAGAAAACAAACCGGTTTTGCAAGTTTGTTTTGTTTATGGCTATTTATAAAAATAAATAGCGCTATAAATCAGTTCTAGCGAAGGGGTCAACGTGGCAACATCAAATTCAAATTAATGTTTTGTATGGGTACATTTGTATGTGTATATTGTATACATATGTTGTTCGATGTTATAAAAATGCTCGGATAAAGGCCGTAATTCCGATATTCTGAAGAATGGTCAAAGTGCATTGCTACGTGCCCCACGTTCCTTTCTAGGTAGGGTATTCCCATCAGATAAAAGTAAAGGGAGGTTTACGTGGGCGGCTACCATTCTTGTGATGAATATATGGTTAAATCTGAAGTTAATGCTTTATCGTAATGCGGTTTATTTTTAAACAATATTTACGGAATATTAACTACAGATTTTACCTGAGCATCAATTTATGCACATGATGAAAATAAGATTACATGCGCATCAATTATACTTGTTATTATAGAATAGAAGTTTTGTATTACTGTACTTGCTTTTTGAAATTCAAGATTGTCTTAAAACTCTGTGCAAATGCGGCCATAATATATAGGTCTCTCGCAAATCACAAAACTATTGTTTTACCACAACAGTAAATTCTTAAGATCTAGGACGATCTGACACCATAACTTATATGCTATTATTAATTCATTTCATATGTTTGATACTTCATTCTAATATGTCATGATCGGAAGCATTAAAAGTATAAATATGTAACTATATAATGATGTACATACGTCCGAGGGAGATACACGAAGCATTGTGTCGTCAACTATTGCTAGTCTGTGTGAAGGTGACAGGAATGCTTTCAACATTATTTTCGGTTTAGCATGGGTGTTCTAGTACTCGTTCGATGGCACGGCGTGCTTAGTCGTACCTGGAATAGCTCTTTTTGGCTTTTGAAATTAGTGTGGCATTGCGAATAGTTAACTATATATTGCACTGGACAATCTACGGTACGGCGTACCGAGAATTTATTTGGCCGGTTGCGCAGGGCTTAGCGATTGCGATTGTAAAATATGTTGCACTGGACTATCTACGGTACGGCGTACCGAGAATTTATTTGGCCGGTTGCGATGGCCTTAGCGATTGCGCTTGTATAATGATATTTATTTCCGAACCAGCCAGGTATTCGTTGAAATAGGAATTGCATAAATAAATGTGAGCCCGTTGCAGAACTCTTGCAAAATAGCATATGATGCGGTACATTATCTGGTGGCGATGATTGCATAAACGAGAAGCTAAATCAATAGTGCAACTAGGGTTGGGGCTATCTTAAGGGCAGTACTTCCGGTCGCCTTCGCGACATGCCTCAGTTGTAGTGCTAGTCTATAGCTGAGGTTTTATTTGTTCTAGTGTTAGTCTGGTGTAAATTATAATTCGCCATTCGGCCAATAAATTCCATGTATCTTTTTGTATTGTTCATTTTATATATTTTGTATTGCTCAACGATAGAATATCAAAATGTGTTTACGTAATGAAACACATAACAAAAGTATTATAACAATGTAACTGACAAACTTGGCTTTTGTACAAATTATTCAGCAGTTCTTGCTCTTGTTAATAAATGCGTAAAGCATGTGGATATCGACAAACGATGGTTGCACTTTGTGATCCGAATATCGCTTACCGGGTGAATGAATCGAATCTTGGTTAACACATGGGGTACTGAGCTGCTTTCTGAAATTAACCATATTGAATATAATATACGTTCATACTGTAATACGTTATTAAAAACAAACAAACACGGATTTAATGTCAAAACTGACAATAAAAAAAGGTCAAAGATGCTGCTTACACAACATATGTCCGTCCCAAAGTTGAATACTGTTCCACAGTCTGGAACTCCTGGCATAAAAACCTTATATACAAAATTGAAATGATCCAGAGATCTGCAACCCGTTATATACTTAATGACTACAGTCACACCAGTAGTGTCTCCGATATGATTTCGGATCTAAATTGGAAATCCCTAGAATATAGAAGACGCCAGTCCACTCTTGTCAAAATACAAAATCAGAAATGGGTTTGTTGCAGTGGATCATCACCATCTTATTCCCACCAGAAACCTAAATTACCTAATCCCACATTCAAAAACAAATTACCACCTAAACACCTTCTTTCCCAGGGCTATCAGGCTATGGAACGGTCTACCAACCTATATACAGTCCATCCACAACCTACTGATCTGTCAGTTGGTTGGATTCTCATCCACTCTTGACCCCGTACTTCTGTTTTTATATTTAGCTTTCCTGTAGCTCTTTTATCTTTTTAACTTAACTTACTCATCCTGTGCACACAATTTAAAAAACTAACACACTGTTTTCCAGACAAGCGCCTTTTAGTCATAATTGAGCACGATTGTAGACAGTATTAAGTTGAAGTGAAGTTGAAGGTGAAGCAGGACATGATTGTTATCAATTTACCAGCGTATTTTCCAGCATCGATACCTTGTTTTCTTGTGTAAGCAGTTCATGTGTTAGTTCTTGATTATTTCCTGCCTGCCCGTCCAGCATGAACGAAACTCCACTTACACCCAAGCACGCAGCAAATATTCAATATATATTCATACAAGTCATGTTTGCGTCTCTTTGTGTTCTCATCTTGCAAAGATGATACAATTGTACGTGTTATAGCCGTTGTCGTCGAATCTATATATAGCAACACTTTTCTTATTAAACTTTCGTTTATCGGTCACGATCATGTTCGCGTTTACACCAGCCAATACGTTAAGGTAAGAAGGAACTATTGTTCAGTGGATATAGATGCATAGTGACATGCACATTTTTCACATCGTTTATTACCAATATACAGACTTCCGAAAATAAATTGTCAATACCGATACAGACATGTTAATGGTAGTTTACAATGCTGATTATTCAGGTATGCATTGCGAATGCGACTATATTCAGTCTGAAACGAATTCACTCTGCTAATGCACATTCGAAGAAAGCTAGTGACATATAACTAGCTTGTACATTTGTAAGACAACCCAATGCATGCGCTTAAAGTGAAGTACACTATCACCGATCAAACACAGAAGACTAATTGGGTAAATATCCAATGCGTAGATGAAAGATGCCCTAGCAAAGAGAAGTACTATTGCAAGGATCATGTGCATCTGACCAATAACTTTTATATTGCTAGTTGACTGATCAGTTTGAAATAAGTCAATGATTGTAGCAGCATTAACAGCTACTCGTAGGATTAGTTTATGTTCAAGGTAAATATGTTTCTTTCATCGGCGTACATGTAAGCATGTACTGTGCTGTTGTTCGATTGCATCAATCAGGAATCTAGAAACAAATTGATGGCAGTCCTGTTCAATTGTTGTTTTCCCGTCAGTTATGTTCCTTGTAGATGTGCATGCTACTTGGAAGCCAACTGAACAACAATGCATGTTGAGCTCTCGTTCGATTTTGCCAGCGGACAGGCCGAAACTACGTACCCAATTTAATCCGTCAGTGAATTCCGTACAAACTTGATATGAAATATGGTCATACATGTATTTATATTCTACTTTATTAAACGGTTAACATGTTAACATGATAACATGAACAATGCGTGATTATGTAAAGTGCTACAAGAAAGCTTACTACGTAATATTATCCTTTAAGCATAGCTTTTTGTGAAAACGAGTTATATATACGATTTGTAAAAGATAAATTTTAGATAGTCGAAACATCAATGAAGGGTCCTTATTCTGCAGTGTATCGGTAAATTAGGTCAACACAAGAACATAGCTGAAATAGTATAGCATCAAACAGTTTTATCAAGCTCGGATATTATTGGATAACAACTGGTGGACTTAAAAAGCTGACACTTATAGAAAGTCTAATATGTAATGTATTTACGGGGAAATAACTCAGACTTTACACGGCTGTTTGCCCTTTTATTTGACGTGACATATATTGTATATATTTTGAATCTAAAAGAACGGAAACGACTATACATCAATATTATTGCACGCAATATATAAGTGGCGTACAATCCTGGGTCAATGGATTAAAAGAGAATATTATGTGAGTTTTGAATAAAGATCAAGTTTATTATGCGTGGCTTAAAATCATGGTAGCGCGAGGCTTGCTATTCTATTTATCATATTATTTCTTCCATTTTTACATTTATAAGTATCAAATATCGCATTTTTAGACGATTGTATTCTTCCGTATTTGACAAAAACAGATTTTCTAATTTTTGGAAAAACCCACAAATGATCTTAAAATAGCATTAGTATAAAGATCAAGTTTATACGATCGTTGTTATTCTATCGATTTTCATCTGGTTATAGGATAAAATATAGGTCCTGTCTTAAATATTAAGCCATAACACATTTGCATAAAGTTTGATTTTGTGTATCGATCATCAAACAGGCCGACAGACAGACTGACAGACAAACTGACCGATGAATGATAAACCGACATCATTAACAGAACAATATGCGTACTTAGTGTATGTTTGGCAAATTGCAACGTTTTATTTTAATCTTACAAAACGTTAAACAAATTTTAAGTGCGGTAACGGTTTTTTTTTATGTTTATTATCTGGTATAACAAATAAGGTTGGATATGCAAATTAAAAATGACTTAAATATCACAGGTGAGAAAAATATCTTATGTTAGATATTATATATCTGGTGCGGGTCCAGTTCTTCTCTATCAAATATAGGGGATGGGAACGGAATATACCTAGTAAAGAATGATCAGCGATGCCATCAAAGCATGGAGTTGACTGCTTCCCTAACATGGTTCCTGGGGTCGGGTCAAGATTTCAGTTGAGTAGTACCTACTGGGTCATAATGCATGAGAAAACCATAACAAATGACGAAATTCTCGATTTTTACTTGTTTGCGTTTTCGGTGTCTGCGTTCTTTCCGGTTCCATATATGTATAAAATGTCATACTTTTCGATTGTTTTCTATGGATAATTAAACAAACAAACAGAATCTTTACCGGGAATCTGCATCAGCAACTCGATGGTGTCCTGCTGACATGTCATGACATGCCGCAGGAAATATCCAATGACGTACATGTTTTTATTCTGTCCAAAAAGAATATCGCGCATATTGTACTCTCCAATCATTGAATTGTTTTGTAAAAACAATCGAATGTATAAAAAATATCACTTTTTTATTTTTTAGGTGGTAATTCAGATCACCCGTGTGATATTTTCCTTCAAACAAAGCGTATTAATAAAATAAAGCATTGTTAACATAGTATCGCTTCGTAGCTTACAAGAGCTATTCGTAGGTTAATACCATACAAAACAAACTAGTACTTAACTTTAATACATGTTAAATACACCCTTGTTGTTAATTACCTGGACAGTTATCGGCGTGAATAATGAACGACCTATATGGAATTGACGTTGTTTCCAGTGCCCAATCTATCATGGAAAGCACTGCGTTGGGGCCGTGCGTCATCTTGCCATCTTTCCCAGGGGTTTCGTTCTCGTCGATTATAAAGTTCAGTTGCTTATCGCCACTTTTACAAAATCCGAAGATCTGTACTTTTCTGAGTGACATGAAACACATTAGACCCATCTGCCTGCTATAGTGTGGTAAACTCACACTCTGACTTATGTCAAAATTGTAGTGGCAACATCCCACTGGGTCAGAATCGGCACTCTGAACACAGTCTAAGTACACGTTTCTTTCCTGTAAAGTATGAGCATGCATTATTATCAACACCGATTATCGTATTGGTATTCGTGTTATCACTGGAATTTTTAATTACACCAGCAAAAGATGAGAATAAAACATTAAATTATTACTTATATGTGTAGGCTAACAATTAATTAAGTTGTATTAAAAATAACAACCTTGCGAGCGTCAGTAATGTGCGTCTCCATTGCTGTCAGTGCATGTAACTTCTCTTCTTCTGTCACTGCGCCGACGATGTCCCTTCGAAGTCGCTCGCACGTGCCGCAAACGTCCACTCTTGGTTTGGCAATTCTAATATACGGAACGCAATGAAACCAGATGCTTTTGAATGCCGAGATTTTCACGCACCGCACATTTTGCTCTTCACAAGCAGCGCTATATTGCGCATGTTAATGCAATTTGGTTGTGCTTGATGGAAGGAAGACGATTGGAATGTTGTCTTTTCCCCATGGGGCTACTGGGTATGGCAGTCCGATTTCTTCGGATGTGTTCATTATGAACTGCAAACCTCGATTTACATCATAAAACATGAGTGCGTGTTAAGGTCTTCGACCTGTTTTTCCGTGCGTTCTCTGTGTACAACCACCCTGATTTACTGTCTGTATCAGTGCATATAGAACAGCACTTTTTACGTAAACAAAAACAGCTGAAATGTTTCCGTACACACTGAAGCACTATTAATAGTAAAGTATGTGCGCACGCGGGAGCGTTTCTTCCCTCTCTTAGTGCTTAAAGAGGTATCCAAACAATTACTTAAAATTCCCGTAAAGAACATTTCTTTTTCATCTTTACTCTTCTCAAGCATGTCAAATATGGACTGATACACCGAAGATTGTTTGAAGTTCTTTTGACAATGCCTGCCACATCCACATCCCTTCATGAAATTATCTACAGCTAACCTATCAGGGTCATCCTCTCCTTGTTCATATACACCAGCGCTAGTTGTTGACATGGTTTTCATTTGCTGAGGCCAAATAAAAAAATAGGTCCGTCTCCGGTCGCCCGACCGTGTCTCCAGAATCGGCGCCAACCCTCAACTTTTTATTGGGGTCGCCAAAAAAAAATAAAAAAAAAATGTGTTTATTTTCGTTTATTTCGGTTCATTTCTCCATTCTAGTACCCGAAAGACAAAAAAAAAATAAAATAAAAAAAAATCCCTACCTACCGACCCTGTTTATTTTTCCAAGGAGACCGGAAACGGACCTATTTTTTTTGGCCTGACTGTGATCGACGATCGATATGATCGTCTTCGTTGTCACTATCGATGTCATCGCTCGCATCAATAATTTCACTCACCATAGACCTCACGCGACCCTGACAGATATCGGCGTAGCTGCTAGTATCCACGTTGCTCTCGTCACTCGCCTCTAATGTCTGGAACAAACGGGTGTACTCGCCGGGGTACGACCAAAGTGTTCTGAGATGATACTTTCCAAATCCTGAAAATAATATAAAAAAGTATATTTAAATCACCAATGAAGTTGCAATTTAATAATAATTGTATTCAATAACATGCATATACTAACACAAAAAAAATGTACGAACTTCCACGATTCGAACCAACGCTTACATCAATAAAACATTGTTGGGCCTACTGCTATCCGACTGCGCTATTCACACTGAGAAGAGTTATGCTGTATTGTAGTATCTCAATATATCCATACGGTATGTTGCACAAATATCATTTTGAATATCCACACAGAAATCATAAACTAACAGCTTTTTTATCTGTCCATTATTGCTACTTAATTTTTTGATTGAAATTATTATGGCATGTAGTAGTCATATGCTTTATGAATATTATTGTAAACACACATTTAAGATGCTTTAAAAATGAAATGAAATTAAATACAATTGTTACATGCGCGAGCCCACTTGTTCTTTCTTTACTAGTCAGGACTTCATAAGTCGATAAGTTGTAGTTTATATGATGAGCGTATGTGATGATCAGACTTATGAAGTTGGAACTTTAAGAGTTCGAACTATTGAGTTCCAGCTGACTACGTTGGAGCAATCAAAGTCGGAACACACGGATCGAAAACACAAAATATAACTACTGATTTATACATTTTTCTCTAGCCTTCTTCGACTATCTGATTAAACACAACTAATTGTTACAAGCAATTTATAAGTTGAACGATATAATTTTCCTCGGGTTTACTTTGACCAATTGATTATATATTCATAACCATACTTTCAAACATCGACTAGCTGCAACCACTTATATTCAAAAACCATGTGTGCAAACGTACACACAAACGAAAAACTTCAAAAGGCTTCAACTCTACATACGAGAGCCTTACAGTTTTGCTATCAACAAACTTCACTGACTGTTCTCCTAACTACAACCCGGAATCAATAATATCTTCTTTTCACCAACCCCAGATAGCTATGCTTTCATGGAGTATGGCTATTGCTATTTATGACTCTCAAAGCTCCAGCCAATTGAACGCCAGTAAGTTGCAGATAAACCCAGGAGTTTCCTCAACTCCGTTATCACTATGGTTCCTAGGAGAGTTCCAACTCCTAGCTCAACAACTTACAAATACGATCTGTATCTGCTTAATATTAATTAAAGCTAGTCGACATTTACTCACACGCTGATTTATCCTGACAAATATCAAATTCAAACTAACTAAAAACTGAGCGTTCTCCGCTCCGGTACTTACATTCGGTGTGTGACAAACTGAACATACCCTTATTGGCTGCCCGTTTTCATAACAATTTGATAAGCGTCTAGAGCTACGTAATGTTTAATGAGCGTTTTACTGATCAGAACAACAATACGGCAGTATCGTGTAACATATTGAATGATCGGCTCTGAAACAAATTACTAATACCAATTTATGTGTTATACAGATGAACTGAATTCAGACGAGCCCAAACATATATCAATTATACTTACATTAATAACAGTCGTTTTCGAACAACGTTGTACCAATGTAAAAACTAAAACACAACTTATTTAAGCGAAGGTTACTGACCACCAAATTTCGTTTTCAAAATATCGTTATAGTCAAGTTATTCGCTGACACCATTCTACGACTAACCAAAGTTTCTTTCATTCACTGATCCAGTGCATTACAATACGCGACGTATTTCTAAATAAGGTTAAATAAATAATGTTAAAACAAGTATAGTCAGTGACGATTGTGCGAAAACATAATATAAAAAATCTATATAGTGTTGAGGCTCTTACCTCAAGTTCGGCATCCATTCAATAAGTTTTTTTTAACTTTCAAGCGAAATTAAACACACGCGTACACCAAAATCTCACGCACAAATGCAAATTTATTTTTCGCAGACAATTAGGACGTAATGAAAATGACGATTTGCCAATGACGTCATTTGTGCTGGTTTTGTCATGGCGCGATACATACACATATAACATGGAACTCCAAGAAAAATATCAAGTGAACAATTTTCACCTGATAGTCTTTTCATTAGGCAAAATGGCCTATTGTCTAAACAATACAAGACAATGCATACCATTCGGCATTTAATATACGATACTTATTAAAACTGGGATCATCGCATTGGAAAGGTCACTGAAAATATTTAGAGTTTAAATCAGTTTATGGCTGTTTTTGCGATTAAAAAAAGGAACAATCATTAAACAAAATAGTTCAATATCATACGTCACAAGCTTATATGAAGTGTACAGCCCGAAAACATATTGTGGAGGCCATGACTTCGCCGATGATCATCGCGTGCAGATCGTCACAAAAACGAATTAAAAAAAGCTTAAGGTGCTAAAAGAGCGGCGCACACTCGCGTAGAAAACCTTGACGATGTTTTATTTATTTGAGAGAAAAAAACACTGGCCCTCTTAGAATGACTATCGACGTTTTCGTCAAAACTGGTCGTAAAAAGGACGCCAGTCTTGTATCAATAAATGATATCAATTAAATACGCTCTTGGTAAATAATTATGTTAATCATTTATATTGTGTGGAAAATGTTTTATCGCATAATGTAGATTGAACCTTTGCGCCAACATATCAAGAAGCACGATCAATATTCTTGTAGAGATGACTTTTGATAACGCATTTTTAAAGGGACTTGTCACATGCTTCTATTTTAAAAAACGGTGTTATTACCTTTAACAGGAAAAGAACGATCTTTTTTAATATAAACATATCAATTGTAAATAAATCAATTAATCACAAAAATATATCATTTGCTTTTGAGCCTACACGTAGACTATAAATTAACATGAACCGGTATTGTTTATATCTTTATGATTATTAAAAATACGATATAATTAAACTGATTGAGTTTACATTGCAATGTGGAATGAGCTACTTTCCGTCAATATATCGACAGTTGGGGTGTTGGTGTTAATATTTGTTTTCTTTAATAAATATATATATAAATGTGTAAGCCATTTAACTGTTCAAATACAATGTTATATTTCTTAATATATGAATGAATCATAAGTTATAAGTCTTTAAATTGTTCCAATTAGACCTTTGTTCTAGAAGGAAATCTGTGATAAGTAGACGACATTCGACTCTTACTGATATGCTGTAAACACAGCAGACGGAATATAGTATATCTTTACAGCTTTGAAGCAATCATATATGCAACCATGAATATCTGTGTCGCATTTCTTGTGTGTTTGTTATTTGTAGCCAAAACTGGGGTTTCTTTTCTGTTAGATGGCCAGTCTACAAACTTTACCAATGTAACCCACGAGCTCCACCAACTAAAGACAGAGGTATCCATACTGAAAGAAATGGTTACGACGTTACTGGAGGGATGCTCTGCATGTGAGTACTGTTTAATCCATGTTTCAATGTGATGTTGTATCTTCGTTATATATTTAATACACTTGGCGGTTTTAGTGATTAATATTGTAGCCACACATAACCACAAGTCTTTATTTTAAATCACAATTAACTTTTTTATTGAATTACCTTTATGCTTACTTTGTCCATTGTTTAATAAAACCAAAAAAAACTATAATTACACACGTCAAATGCACAGGCGCAGCGACGAATAAGCGACCCAATCCAGCTTTTATGGCAACTTGGTCATCTGATGTTATACATGTATGTCCTGTGGGAGCTCCTCTCATTTTCGACAGGGAAATTCTAGATACCAGCAATTCCTACGATATTCGCCATGGGACATTCCGCGCACCCATGTACGTAACTTGCATTACGAGTTAATGCACAATTTTTTTTTAGACGCAAGCGGTCATTATAAACAGAGCTTTTGTTTTAAAACTAGAACCAAAAAACTTAACGTTGACAAGTGTGTGTCTTATTTCAATAAAAACGCTCTTGTTTTGTCGAGTGTTCGATCTTCGTTTTCTGTTGATGCTATTTTCAAAATGGTCCGTTAACAAAACTGAATTAATACCATTTAGTGCTTGATTGAAAAATGGCTTAAGAAGCATGGTTATAAATGTACACTGCTTTCACCGCAAAGGTACGCATACTTGTAAACATGCACAATTCTGCGTTGAAGCAATAATATATGCAACCATGAATATCTGTGTCGCATTTCTTGTGTATTTGTTATGTGTTGCCAAAACTGGTTTATCTTTTCTGTTGGATGGCCAGTCTACAACGATATATTGACGGAAAGTAGCTCATTCCACATTGCGATGTAAACTCAATCAGTATAATTATGCCGTATTGTTAAATTTTCAATTCAGCTTCTGGAATTTCACTTCTTTATATTGTAATTTATAGTATGAATTAAATAACGATAGGGCGTAAGACGAGCAACAATGAAGATTTAAAAGCCTGTAATATTATCACTTCTGCCAAAATACTAACAGAAATTTCACTGTTTTCAGGAATGGAACGTACGTATTTACGGCAACTTTTACCGCTGCTAATGGCAGATTAATCGACTTGAAAATGGTGAAGAATCAGCCGACTGTTCAAATCGGTCGCTATTTGAACGAGAACAGATTTAGATCTTCACAATATCCATGGAATCAAAGTTCGACCACCATAGTTGTACAGCTTGCGGCTGGCGACGACGTGTGGTTTATCTGTATTTCTGCGAGCGAAATAATTACTGGCGACATTGGAACTAATGATTACCTCGACTCGCATTTCTCCGGGTTTTTGATTGACTCACAATAAAATAGCATTGAGTTGATTTTAAGATCTTGTTATGCATACATAAAATGGATCGGTGTGATGTTTTTCATTTATAATCACACGTGAAATGTTGGTAGTGTAATTTGAAGATACGTTATAGCATACAATATACTTGTCTCCTTATTTTTGCGATTTTCTATGAATGGGATATTTAAACAGAAACAGTTTGCCAAATGGTGCATGTACGCTAACATGCTTGCGTACCTTTGCGGTGAAAGCAGTGTACATTTATAACCATGCTTCTTATTAGCTTATTAAAGTACCTACATCATGTTTTATACTCGTACCAAGCTTAACAGAAATAAATATAGGGTCTTTCCACAGCTCATTAAGTATCATCATAGACAAGACACTTTTGCTTTATGAATTTCAAAGCCCGTACACAAAGTAAATCAGCACTCTTAAGACCGACAGGTACATTATTTAATCTCGCCGTGTTGCACATACCATATATAAGTTAAACTGACTGCCGGAATATAATGAATTATAACGAAATTGCGAGCAATACAAACACACAAACGTACATTTTATAGTATATATACATATTAAAAAACATATGGACGTCATTTATGTACCTTTTAACATTTATAAATTGTACGGGATCAATATAGATTTACCTTAACAGCATTTATACGATCACGTATCGTACAACTGTGTATTAACTTATTATGACATATGTTTTGAGTACATACAAGTAATTTCGAAAACAGTTCTTAAAGGGACTGTAAACCACGATTGAAGACAAAATAAAAGTTCTAAAATACCGTATTTTTTACAATTATTAGTTTTCTTTTCTTTTCTTCTTCGTCATTCGTGGTTTAAAGTCCCTTTAACATAACTGTATTGAGTATATTCCACGTTAGAAAAAGCATACAACGTTTTTTTGGTTTTCAATATTTAGTGTTTGACTATGTTTTCTACATCTTATAACATAGTTTATTGATAAGAACTAAAATGCCACATTAATTTAAACATACAATTCAATTATCGTTGCAAATAGAAATGGAAGATAATTGTTATTGGAACACACACACCTTAATAATTTTCGGAATAGAACTACACATTCATATATTTTAATTAAAAGACAAATATACACAATATGTTTGGGATCAATCTTGAGTGTCGATTGAAACTAACTATGAAGTTTTAAATCCTTACCAAAACTTACTTTTGTAGGTTTGCGTCTTGATGAACCAATGCTAACATATTTTTCATAAATACACACACAATAAACATGTTGTATATGTCACGGTTATTATGAAATGATACTGACATACCAAACAGATAACTGTATTATGTAAATATAATTAAGTATAACACTGCAGGGCAAATTATATTTGTGTTGGAATAATATACCATTGCCTGAAATGGCGCACATATAATAATGAAAATTAAGTGTATGCAAATGTGTATAATTCCCTTAATAATGATGATGTGTATAAAATACATAAGGAGAAGCAACAATTATGCAACTTAGTCTTTCTAGAACGGTATATTAAGCTAGAATTTAGAATCGTGAATGCACATTTACTGTCAGAATTGTGTGTGGTATAGATATCAATAAATATTGTTCATTTAATCACTTGTAAATGGTGTTCATTTAAAATCTTACTCACTCCCCGATTTAAGGGAATCGATTGAACTCGTACATGGCTTTGTAATGGTTGGTTTTCTATAAAGTGAATGTTGAATACATACGGTAAACCGTTTTATCGAATGTCTTTCATGATAAACCATGTAACGTCCAGACCTGATAAACGATGATTTTATCAAGATATCAGTAATGTATAACCATTGTCTTCAGAGTGTTATCATATTTAAAAAAAACTAACGAATTAGATTGTAGTATTGAGGGCGATGCATTTCTTATTCAATAACTCAATACAAAGGCACACAGAGGTTTTGATACTGAATAACATGGTACCGACGTTACGGGAGTGGTTGCATTAAAAATCATGCATTATTTATAGTATGCTATTAACTTAAATAGCTCGTTTTTTTTTTAACTGGTTTGTTTGTCCCAAATCAAACTATACATGCAAACCTTTAGTCAGAAAAAATGAATCCAGTGTTTAATGTTAAATGGAGGTCTTATTTTACATTGTTCGTTGGTCCTCTGGCAGTTTGTTTTAGTCATGCAAATGTATTGACCCCGCTCTTTGGGTAACTTGTTTAGCCTATATGCATATATGACAACCTTGTCCTCGGACATATCAAGGCTCGTATGTAAGGTATCTTTTCCTTGATATGTTTTGGTGGTCCTCTACAAAGTTTGTTCAAATCATGCAGCTGGTGTAAAAATTGGTCCCGCGATGTGGATATCTTACATCCTTTATATTCGAAAATCGTCACAAATGAGAGCCTATGTATTCGGTATTAAAGGGCATGCAGTTGTAATATAAACATGTTGTTTACATTATTCCCTCTGGGATAGAAACTCGCTATGCAGAGGGGTAAACTGGTATGTATAGGCTGTTTTATATATAACTTAATGGCTTAAACATCAAGGATTCGAAATTGCAATAAGTTTTCTATTTAAATGATATACGTTTTAATAAGAACACATAGGTCAATGATTTTGTATTTTGTATGTATCATCAATATAGTGGTCTTCAGGCAAATGTTTTGAAATCTTGGCTATTTGTTTGCTAGCATCCGGTGGATAGCTCGTTTTATGTATGTACATAGTAAGCGCTTTAAATTATCCCAGATTAGATCAATCTTGATTATATTATGAATACAGTTTATTGATTTAGGGCCATCATGGTTATCTTGTTTATTTAGATATTTTGACACATCCGGTTTAAACCCTCAATGCTTTAAATTGACCGTTCTAAAGCTTTTTATGTTTTGTTCATAGTTTTGTTTGTTATGTATTGTCTTGTATCGAGTAATATTAGTTGATGGTAACATTAATTTATATTGTCATTATGTTTCTTAGTTCATGATTTGCATATCCACAACGACCGACATTGTTTTGAATACGTGTTTAGCGTATTTGCGTGAAATAATGCTAATGGTCTTTGTAGAGTTTCATATCAGGGGAGACAAGTATTCATTGTTGATGAAATATTTTATACGCAGAGACCTCCCTTTAAGTGGTATGGTTAAGCCTGGATTAGTGTCGCTGAAAATACTTTGAAATAACAATGAAATTAAAACGTAAGCATCCAATGCCTTACAATTAATTCATATATCATTTAATTATTAAAAGTATACATTTTACAACTTATACTCATGTTAACACGTTATAAACATTTATGAAAAAAAACTTTAAAATAATTAAAATATAGAAAAACTATAATTAAGACACGTAATAATACTTATGCAAATAAAAATACTTATAATGATAAAAATAATACTAAATTACTACTTCTACTAAAAAGTTATTCTTGTCATGCTTATTAAACTTAAAACTATTCATTCATACAGTATTTATGAGATCAAATATCTTCTAAATAGTTTCGAAGTATTAAGATATTATTTTTGAATACATATTGTACATTTGGAACGTAGGTCAATACATAATAGTTAAGAATATACATCACGTTAGATAAGTAGTAAAACGTTGTTCGTTTTCAACTAACCAAACAGACGGTGTTGAGTATCCTAAACTAGGTTTTGGAAGTTAATATTGATTTTACGACTATGATTGCTACATTCGCTTACACAGGTTATTAATCAGAAATTTAAGCGCACATTTTACTTAACGTGCAAACAGTCAGCGTTGCAACTATAAATAGAAGATGTGTGTAATTAAAAACCGCGATTTTCTAAAGATGTAAGTGGAAACAAACAACTAAATGTGTTTTTACTTAACAATAGTAAAAACATAATTTCAAACATGTTTTCGAAAACAGCAAGGCTCACAGATTTGGTATTTGTATGTAATTTATTAAAATGGTAGTCTAGCACATTTAGATATGAAGCATGTGGTCGAAATATGTACATTCCAATAGCTAAATGTGTTATATTTGTGTATATTTAACACTCACATATATATATATATATATATATAATAAAAGTAAAAACACGTGTCTGGGATTTGCCATTAAAATCAAAATAATTCCCTTCAAAAATATAACCACAAAGGGCGCATCTAGGGTCATTACATTTGGACACTCTTGGTTCTTGAGATGAAAAGTAAGATTTTAATTTTACCTCGTTTCATAATAAACACACAAAGCTAAATATTCCTTTCACTTTAGCGAAACGGATTTGTACCATAGTTTCGAATGATACACTGAAACTTAAACGTTTAAATGAACTAAAGCATTCCCTTCTACAAAGAAAATATCCACAATCTATTATAAATATAGGTATAAAAAAAGCACTTTCAATCCCTAAACATGAATTACTTTCAAAATAAATACACAAAAAAAAAGAGTTATATAATTCCATTTATTTCAACACAAAATCCAAAAAATAAAGAACAATTTGGCGTATTAAAAAACAACATTGACATTTTAAAAATGGACCCGGTTATGAATAGAATAATTTCAGATCAGAAGATGATAAAATGTAAGCGACAGCCACCTAATTTAAAACGTCTTTTAACCAAATATTACTTTTTATCTCAAGAACCAAGAGTGTCAAAATGTAATGACCATAGATGCGCCCTTTGTGTTTATAGTATTGAAGGGAATTATTTTTATTTTGCTTTATAATATATTTATAATATCGGTAGGGCAAAAGAAGAACAACACTGACGGTTTAAAAGCCTGTTATCTTAACGTTTTTGCTAAAATATTTTAATAAGTTTCACTGTTTTAAGGAATGGAACCTTCGTATTTACGACAATACTTACCGCAAAGATTTTTTGTATTTATTAATGTAAAAATGGTGAAGAATCTTCCGACTAATCGAATCGGTCACCATTTAAATGACAATCGAGGTTAAAAAGACCCATGGAATCAAACTTCGATCACCATAGTTGTCGAGCTTGCTGCTTGCGACGACGTGTGTTCGATCTGTATTTCTACAAGCGCGATAGCAGGAGGCGACAATAACTTTGATTCACATTTTTCAGGGTTTTTGATCGATACAAAACAATATTAAACATGATGAACAATAATGGACCATTGTAAGTGATATTGATCATGTGGCAAATACAGCACAAGAATCGACGAGAAGTTTTTTGTTAATAGTCAACATTGAATAGTTTGAGTGCAATTTGCATATACGATATAACATACATTGTACAGTTCTCCTTTCTACTGCGGTATTCGATACAGGTGATATCAGTATACAGTTATTTCATGGATGTGCGGTGAACAGTCAAAACTGTTGTCCCAAGGTATCAGGGATGACTTTGGAACTGTTGCCCGAGGCCGATAGGTTCCAAATGTCAGCCCTGATACCTTGGGACGACAGTTTTGACTGTTCACCAGACAACGATGAAATTACTGTTTTATTACCTGATCAAATTTCAAACAAAGACAAAAGAGCTAATTTTATTTTATGCTTTCCGGTGGTTTATAGAGAAATATCAGTGAAATAAAACTGATATTTCACTGTTTCAAACAGTGAAAAATAACAGTGAAATTTATAGAAATTCTTCAATGTCTGCTGTGAAATGACGTCATTTTTTTGACGAAATGACGTCATTATTCCAGCGGGCAACAGTTCAAACTATTGCACGGTCCACAGTTCGAAATATTCACCGGTTTCAGTTTAAAACATTGCAACATTACTTTTTCGCTGAGGAAATAGCAAAAAATAAGTAATTATAATTTATATAAGGCATCGGGTAATAAAACAGAATCTTACACAGTATGCATGTACGCTTATCGTTCAACATGTGTGCGTACGGTTTACGTGAAATCAGTTTAAATTTATGACCACGCGTCTTATAACACGGTGAAATTAGGAAACGCTAAATTAAAAATCTAAAATCATGCTTGATACTCATGTCAAGCTTACCAGACATCACGTATCCTCTATACTATGCTCATTTAGGATCAGAATGAACAAAACATGTGTGCATTGTGATGTGCAAATACCGTATTCACAGCATGTAACCACTCTTTTATCTCATAACGCTTAACTATTTATACTCGTCCTGTGCCGCGTTGTATATTACACTTAAATCTAAACCGACCGTCGAGATACACTTGAAATATTGATGAAACTTTGATCAATATAAACACACATAAAGTATGAAATTTGTGGCAAAATCAATCAAAGTAGTTGGCATAATTTTACCTATTTTTTTACTTTTTTAAATTTAACGCGATCAAACATTGTTCATTTCTTCACCGTATTTATAAGATCAAATATCTTACAAATGGGTGTAAAAGTATTTCTTTTTGAATACAAAATGATAATTTTGAACACAGTTCAATACATAATAGTTCCGAATATACACCACGGTAAATAAGGCGATAAACGTTGATTTGTTTTCTACTACCCAGAAAGACCTTTTTGAGTATCCTAAACTAAGCTTTAAGGACTATGGTTTCTACAATCGATTACACGGGTTATGAATTAGAAATTTATACGCACATGTTATTAGCCCCAAATGCTTTAAAATGTCCATTCCAAAGCTGTTGATGTTAATGTGTATTGTGTATGCCTTGTATTGATAATTCTTGCTAATGGTAACAGAAATGTATAAAGTCATTATGTTGCTGGCTTTCATTATTCCCATATCCAATTTAAACGCCGTTTGTATACGTTTCTTAAACCTGTTTGGTTTAATTAATGTAAAAGGTCCTCTGTATATTTTCAGGGGAGACACCGCTCGGTTATTTACCATATATATTCTATACGCGGAGAGCTCCCTTAAAGTCGGTATGGTTTAGGCTGGATTACTTTTCCCTGAATCTCCGCACATACGAGAAAAATAGACAATATAGGACAGGAGACATTTGTATTAATTCCGTCCATAAAAAGTAAAAAATCTGCCTTTCATTTATATAAAGGTTCCAAGTTCTTTGTGTAGACAGACATACACTTAAGTAAATGAATTTTCTTATTTAGTGCTAATCTCTGTGTATATGAAGTTAAACGAAGGAAAATGACACAGTGACGATTTGCACACTAACAAAGCGCCCCATGTTCAACACTATCGCCCAATAAATGGTAGAGATAGGATTGCGTTATATATAGTTTATTATTTGTATTTTTAATTTAATATGGTGCAATAAGATTAATAAGATTAAAACTACTACATGTAAATTAGATACAAATGTATTATACTTTGAACATATTTCACAATGATATTATACTAGAAGTTAACATAAACAATATAATTAATACGTATATCGTTTAAATAGAAAACGTATAAGTAGTGCAACTTAAAAGCATGTTATAACGATAAAATCGTTTTGGGAAATTTCGAAAATCAAATAATATTGGTATTATTACTAATAATAATATTAGTTATAATAATACTACTAATAGCAATAACAATTAGACGACGACGAACAGGAAGACGAAGAATTAGACGAAAAACAATATAAAGAAGAATACATAGCTATTTAACAACTTATGAAATTGTATATTGAATAAACCTAAAAAACCTATCCATGTTAACTAAATGTAGTTCACAGGTGTTTGGATTTAAATGATTTATTCACATGGACAACACAAATAATATCCAGTTACCATCAGCTGACTTATTTGTGAGTATATAATGAAAAGATTCCAGAGACACAACTGTCCAATTAGTTTTTAAATTAAACTGAGGTATATTCGCCAACAGACAGTAAATATTAGTTTTAAGCGTCACATCAACATCTTACACATACGGACTCCTATGATTATACATTTTCTTTTACATTATTCTACACTGAATATGATTAAACATTTTCTTTAAAAGCATTCTACACTGAATACAGTTAAGAAAAACATAATTAGTTCTGACATTATTCAGCTTTTGGAGTGTTTTCAACTTTTTTTTCTGGCTATTTGTTTAACGATAGTAACCCGCCTTCGCGCATGTTTCCCGCGTAGTCTGGAATGCTTAAACATAACAGCGACTTCTTATTGAACAATCATATTACCCTGCAAAAAAGGGCAAGAATAACATAACGAGTGGCTGTAACTGAAAACATGCCTTCTAGCGAATCAAGATTATTTTTTTAAAGTGTATACCTTTACTCATCTCAAATAGTTTGTATACTGTAACCTTCAAATCAATATACTTATCCAGTACATAAACATAGATTATTTACTAATTTGCGCTTGAATACAGGAATTCAAATATTATATTCAAATAAATAAAGATGTTCTCCTATGGTTCTTTTAGTATACAAGAAGGATATTTTCGTGTTAACATCTAAGTAATTGTAAAAGTTGGATAACAAGAAAACACAAATGTAACTTTTCTCATACGCCTACTGGTAGTACAATTCAAAATACTGTATATTGAGAATTGCCCAGTATAGTTATTTAAAGCCTCATAATCGATAATTCTTTCTCTTTAATGTAGAGGAGCATTAAAACATCGGCTTCACATTTAGTACCAAGTTTACTTACCAACTATAAATTGTGGATTTTTTCGGAAAGAATATCCGAAAAATTAATGTTCTTAAGAACGTTTACACTATTATTCGATATCACAACTTCGAAAACAGCGCTCCAACTGAAAGATAGTAAGTAGATGCGATCTCAAGGGTGGGAATAAACATAACAAACTTGATTAGTCATTATATTACTGTTACAACCATTGTTTTGCGACCCTCGTGAAGTCAATGGACGTTTGTTTATAGTACATAAAAATATTAAGTAATTGCCAATTCAATGTATCGACTGTAAGTATCTTAACGATATTAACTATTGCAAACATCCGTGTGATAACTGTATTTTGAAAACAAAAGCGCATTTGACGTCGATTCACAATTTTCACACAATAGCAAATAACCTAGGTTAGAGCCTTTAGTTTATTTGTATGTTAACGTTATTTTAATAAACACTTTTTTCAAATGTGTTGTTTCAAGTTCATAGCCATAAATTACGCTTATCTCTAAAATAATCTTCTTCGATAGCAAGTTTAATGGTATCAATAGTACAATAGCGTCTATTACATGCACTCTGACGAACTGCGACGATAAAACGCAGGTGGTAGATTTATTTGTTTTAATTATTTAAACTAAACGTAAGACGACACTATTCACACTTTCAACAGTACCTCTACGCAGGAATGAGTTTCTTACTTGTTTGTGCATTATTGGCTTCTTGTGCAGCGCTGTCGCTTTCGTTTATGTTGGATGGACAACCTGGAAACATACAGGATATAACGAACGAGCTCGGTAAACTTCAGTCTGAGGTGGCTGCACTAAAGGAAATGATCGCAACATTGCAGGAGTCATGTCCTTCTTGTAAGTAAATGTTTTTTTGTTGATTGTTACAATCAAAGTTTAAGTTCGTTTATGTAAAATTTTATGTTTGATGCTAAAAACCAAATACTATAGGTGCTATTCGGTGTGTAATGTTGTGTTCAGTGGTATATTTTTAATGTGTGTGGTATATGACATTTTTTTACTGTGGTAAAACAATAATGCTTTACACAATTTTCAAACTTACAAATATTCACAATTGATAATATATAATCAAAGCTAACATGTAATACATACAATCGCTGAACAAATTGGAAATGATGCTGAAACGCATTCATTGACAGGACTACTGTATTACAAGTTTGTTCTGTAAGCTATTTTTCAAGATAGATCCGAATCCAATGTCATTTGAGTCAAAGAGTGTTACATCCACAGGTGCCGTTTCACCAAAACAGTCAACTCCAGCCTTTATGGCATCGTTGAGCACGTTTGTAACATGTCCTGTTAACGCTCCGCTCGTATTCGATAGAGAACAGCTCGACACGCGCCAGGCATACGATACTCGACATGGGATATTTCGCGCCCCAGTGTGAGTAAGATTTGATATACCGGAATATAATATACGTAAATAACTTTTGTTATAATATAGTGTTTTTGTTTTTGTTTTACATAATTAAAGCTTTGATAGATAACAAGATAACACAGGACCTTATAATACAATAAATTGTGAACTTATTGCTATACAATCTAACAGATTTGCCCCTTAGACAATGTCGAAGTAAATCAGTTAGCCACTGACTGTCGGTTTGCCGGTTGAAGTCAGTTGGCTGGTCGGTCACTGAGTCTGTAGGTCGAACACTTTTCCAAACACGGGATAAATGTTTATTAGCCTTATATCTAAGGCACGCTTTTTTATCAATCATATGGCCTACCGATGATAAATAATAGATAATAAAGTAGATGAAATTTTACATTTGGCCGTGTATTCAACGTTATCGGTATATAAATAAACCTGTCTTTGAAACAAACAGAAACAAAGAAAATATACCTAATTAAAATGAATTTCATAAAATTATAAAGCGATGGAATGAGATGAAACAAGCATCTGTTTATAGTTAGTCCGTACGGAGATCATGTTTTTTGTAGGGTTCGATAGCCTTTTAATCCAGATAACCCCAGTTTAAATCCCGAATTGTGCATGGGTGGGGAGGAAACATTTTGTTGAACCTTGTGTTGGTCATGCTTTTTGTGTTTTAATAATTGATGTTTCAAATTAAAATTGCGCTTTATCCATTTTGTTAATATAAACTATTTCAGTACTACAACTATGTAAGCAAGTACCTTTTAATCCATTAACTTGTGTCCAATAATTTCGTAATGTGGTGACACTGTGTTTGTAATATATTTGCCCATGATCGACACCTTTGCTGTATGAACTGTGAATGTATTACCATCCAATTATATACAATCAACATGTTTAACGCTGTGTGCGCAATATCTTTATTCATATACATACTTTTCATAAAGGTCTTCTTTAATTACACATCGAAACATGTTCTCACACTTCGTTTAACAAACATATCTTGTTTCTTTTCCTTATCTCGTTGTATTATGTTACCAAAATAATGACGTATTGTTACAGGAACGGAACATACCTGTTTTCCGGAACACTTTCTGCTCAGCCAAATCAAGGTTTTTACGTCAAATTTGTAAGAAATTCTCTGACAGACGAAATCGGTTACCTGTTTTCGGACGGCCCGCACTCCGGATGGAACGAGCGGTCAACAACCATTGTGGTCAAGCTTGCTGCTGGTGATGATGTTTGGTTAGCATGCACAGTGCCAAGCGAAATCACGGGCGGAAATTCTGGAATGGAACACGATTACCATTCACACTTTTCCGGGTTCTTGATTGCCGCACTCTAACAGCAACGGTTAACAATTCTTCGCAGATCGTTGGAAAAAACACAACATGAGTATCTACCTCTAGTTGGTGATTTGTGTTGTATTTACTGTGAATCTGAATGGTTCAGAATACAACTTTCAATTTTAACACTAGATAATGGTAATTATAAAAACCACTAGAATGCAAAAATCATAAAATGTCGACACATACATTCAAATAGAAGCGAACAATTGTTTTTTTATCTGCATTTCATTGTACACGATTTTGTTTGTGATCTGTATGTAAAATGAACCTGTAAACATGATGCAGCGAATCATTCATGCTTTTCAATGCGAGTATCGTGATCGTATTACCCTAAAACGTATATGAGCTGTATACCGATAAATTATGTAATTAAGAAATAATAAGCAGTCGATAAAAAGCCATTCAAACTTATGTAAATTTGAGATGAATAAAATCAGGTTTTATGAGCTGGAATTACAATGAAATAATTAAAAAAAATGGTAACTTCCATGTCTTCGAATCATTAAATATATTTGTCGTGTTCTGAAAAAACTGGGCAAATTGCATGTGCGAAAAGTGTCATCCCATTGAGGATGTCCAAGTAAATAGGTTTGCCATTAACTGTCGGTGTGTCGGTCGTCGGTAAATTGTGTCTTGTTCTGAGAAAACTGGACAAAACGCGACCGGCTAATCCGGGACGACAATATCCGCCTAAACTGGATTTTCGCTAAGAAGATACTTCATTTAGACTAAAAATTCCATAAAAGCGGAATTTTTTGTCCCTGATTAGTCTGTGCGGACTGCACAGGCTAATCTGGGATGACAATTTACGAATTTGCATTAAGCCCAGTTTTCTCAGAACGCGACACATATGGCAATATGTGGTCGCTGACACATGGTAATTGACACAGTGGAGATTCAAACTTAAATAAAAGTCAACACGGCCCAGATTTGTTGAAGCAATTTTTCAAATCAATCCCGTATCAAAAATGCGCAGGATTTAAATCATATGATATGTTCCGTATCTAGTAGGTAACCGACTTCATCATTTTCGTCAACTCTGACCACGGAAAGCATAATATGCTCTGCCGATTTCCCAATAGTGTTTGACAAGGAACTACTCGATGCCAGAACAGCATACCATGTCCGTCAAGGAACATTCCGTGCGCCAGTGTCATCTTCAGGTAATTCTCGCGTGTATCTGTGCTATACACTGAGTACGTAAAAGAACCAATATTCGCAAAGAGCTAGGGTATCGCACCCGGATTCCTTGTATTTCAATACTGTCTCTTCTGATTGCTGTCTCTTCAGCAAAAACCAAAGGACCCCATTGGAAATAAGTGCTTGCACTTTCATGGGTTATCCTTGACTGCAAGGTCAAAAGAAATGCATATATTTATTTGCTTTCTAGTAATACTAATATATAGTTTCAGCAACGGGACGTATGTTTTCACAACAAAACTAACAAAACATCGGGACCTATATTTTGCGCGCAAATTGGTGAAAGCTACCTGGACAATGTAAACGGATTCTTATTAAGTGTAAATAGACATGGCGAATGGGATAACAGTAAGACAACACGTTTTGCCCAACTTGTTTTTAGCGATGACTCTCAAACGTAGATGTGATTCCGTTCACACTTCAATGGGCTCATGATTTACGCTGACGGAACAAGAGACAGTAAAAAAATTGCCAAGAGTCGGTAATATTAGTGCGTAAATTACAATATTGTTTTGTGTTTAACCGTAAATCAAATACTTTTAACAAGTTACAACAGAACCAGTTTAATTTGAAATAAGTTATGTATTTGAGTTACAGGACACGCACCAGATCAATGTTCATTCAAAGCGGGGAATTGGTGGAAAATGTGTCAATATATTAATTTGACGATTTGCTATATTACACTTCGTTGCAATTTTATCTCATCTTCACTGCAAACTTAGACTTGTTCAACTTTAGAAATACAAGTATAAACGAATATTGTAAAACATTTAAAAATGTTGATGTCAAAAGCGGCCATACTAAGGCTTCGTCAAATGTATTGTAAATAATTCAATTTTTACTGGCAATTCTAAAATTTCAAGCCATTGACTAAATCCTAAGCAATTCATACCGTATTAATATACGATTTCCATTAAACAGTGGACTGGTTATTTTCATATACAGCTTTAATCGCAATTTTTTACAAACGCTTACGTAGGACAACAACACTGGAATGAAATATACATCAAGCGTCTAAACCAAATATATTAGATTGTGATGATGATCATGGAACACGGGTATCCGAATCCCTACATACCATAAGAGTTTGGATACGCAGCATAAAGTTGTTGACAATGCGGTTGTTCAGACGTGTATACACGCGTAAATGGGCCATTGCATATTTGAAGTCTACCTATTATTAAAGCTGTTCATGCATGGTCTCTGTTCTTACATGTTGAACGAAATACACAAACAGCAACGTTCATATTGAAACACGTCAGCAGCTTACAGTTTAGAAAGAGCAAATGGTCACTTATATGGTAAAACAAGTTTGTATATATTGTCATATCAAATGCAAATCCATAATTTCTGAGGATAACAATCTAGATTTCAGACAGCGATGCGGGTTTATTAAACAAATTATTCAGCAAACAAAATCACAATTACAGACTCGTTTATCAATCGATACTTATATATCGTAAAGTCGCTTTAATCAAGAAATGCTTACTTAATATACGTGTCTCAATCAGCGGTTAATGTCAAATACACTGTTTGCAATTGGAACTGTGTTGGAATTCTAAAATTAAGCATGACTATTATTGTACTTTTTTACTGTCTATTAGCCGCGAGCATTATTCGTGGAAGAGCAGCGTTTGTGCTTGACGGTCAGCCAGGAAATATGCAAGAAGTAACACACGAACTTCTAAAAATCCTTTCGAACCGTTCCCAGCAGGTCATTATGGAGGGTACCACCTCTGATCAGGTTCCGGTCGTCAGCGGCGTGTCCAAGGGTACCGTCCTTGGGCCGCTGCTATTTGTCATCTTCATAAACGACCTACCAGACGGACTGAAGTCATCTACAAGGCTGTTCGCTGATGACTGCATTGTCTGTCGCCAAATCAGAGCCAGAGAGGAATGTGGCATTCTGCAGAACGACCTACACACTCGATCTGAATGGGAACAAACATGGGGTATGGAGTTCCACCCACAGAATTGCAGTGTACTTAGAGTCACCCGGAAGCGCCTTCCGATAGAACATAAATACCTAATGAAAGGAGCTACCCTAACCATGGACAAATCAACAAAATACCTTGGTGTGGACATTCACTCTACGCTGTCTTGGAAAACCCATATTGACAGCACCACCAAGAAAGCTAACAACATGCTGGGCTTCCTACGTAGAAATCTTCGGCACAGTTTTCAAGCCACAATAATCAATGCATGTAAGACACTAGTCCTACCCCACTTAGAATACTGCGCATCAATCTGGAACCCAAACACAAAAGAACAAGTAAAGAAAATTGAAACGGTCCAAAGAAGAGCAGCACGTTCTACCACCAACCGTTAATGCAATATCAGCAGAGTTAACGATATCAAAGGAGAGACGGGTCATGAACAGGGACGAGGGGGGCCACCAAGTGAGCCCCATCTACAGTCCTTTGGTTACTGCTGGGAACCAGTCCGGCAGTAAGCCTGCCCTGTGACGTTCACTTCCCGCGAAGTCACAGTCTGATGAAGATTCACCAATGGTGGATCGAAACGGTCACGGTATGTGAAATAAACTCTTGTAATGTACATATAAACTGTTCAATAATTTCCCAAAATATTCCTGATGAACTTCTTTCGAGACGTTAACATAAACAGTATAATAAATACTTATATTATTTAAATAGAAAACGTATAAGTATTGCAACTTAAAAGCATGTTATAACGATAAAATCGTTTGGAAATTTTCCACAAAAAATAATATTAGTATTATTACTTATAATATATTTTTTACTACTAATAATAATATTAGTTATAATAAAACTACTAATAACAAATACAATTAGACGATGACGAACAAGAAGAATTAGAAGAAAAACAATAAAAACAAGAATACATATCTATTCACCAACTTATGAAATTGTATATTGAATAAACTTAAAAAACCTATCTATCTTAACTAAATGTACTTCACAGGTATTTGGATTTAAATGCGTTATTCACATGGACAACACAACTTATATGCAGTTACCATCAGCTGACTTATTTATGAGTATATTATGTAAAGATTCCAGAGAAACAACTGTCCAATTCGTTTTTAAATAAAACTGAGGTATATTCGCCAACAGAAAGTAAATAATAGTTTTAAAGGTTACATCATTATCTTACACATACGGACTCCTATGATTACACATTTTCTTTAAAAGCATTCTACACTGAATACAGTTAAGAAAAACATAATAAGTTCTGGCATTATTGAGCTTTTGGAGTGTTTTCAACGTTTTTTCTGGCTATTTGTTCAATGATAGTAACCCGCCTTCGCGCATGTTTCCCCCGTAGTCCGGAATGCTTAAACATAACAGCGACGTCTTATTGAACAATCATATTACCCTGCACAAAGGACAAGAATAACATAACGAGTGTCTGCAACTGAAAACATGCCTTCTAGTGAATCACGAATTGTATACCTTTACTCATCTTAATTAGTTTGTATACTGTAACCTTCAAATCAATATAATAATTCAGTAAATAAACATAGATTATTCACTAATTTGCGCTTAAATACAGGCATTCAAATATTATATTCAAATACGATATAAATCAAGTTGTTCTCCTATGGTTCAAGAAGGATATTTTCGTTTTAACAACTAAGTAATTGTTAAAGTTTGATAACAAAAAAACACACATTTAACTTCTCTCATACGCTTATTGGTAGTAAAATTCAGAATACTGTATTTTGAGCATTGCCCATTATATTTCTTTAAAGGCTCATAATCGATAGTTCTTTCTCTTAAATATAGAGGAGCTTTAAAACATCGCAATTCGCTTTTACATTTGGTTTACTTACCAACAATGAATTGTGGAGTGGTTTGGAAAGAATAGCCGTAAAATGCAACATTTCCTTAAGAAAGTTTACATTATTATTCGATATCACAACTTCGAAAACAGCGCTCCAACTGAAAGATAGTAGATGCGAAATCAAGGGTGGGAATAAACATAACACACTTGATTAGTCATTATATTACTATTACATCCATTGTTTTCCGACCCTCGTGAAGTCACGGGACGCATTTTTATATTACACAAAAATATTGAGTAATTGCCAATACAATGTATCGACGGTAAGTATCTTAACGATATTAACTTTTCAAACAATAGCAAATTACCTAGGTTACAGTGTTTTAGTTTATTTTAATTTAAACGTTATATAAATATACACTTTTACAATGTGTTTTTCAAGTTCATATCCATAAATTACGCTAATCTGAAAAATGTCTTCTCCGATAGCAAGTCCTGCGTTAGAGGGGATATACCTGGTATCAATTAAATAAGCTCTGTTTTTAACGTTACGTGCATCATATCAGGTACGACCTTTTTATGAGGATAAATGTTTACCAAAGATTTCAGCACGGATATGTCAGCCATTTCATTAACAGTAAAGATAAAGATTTGTGTGGAATTGATTATTGATAAAGGGTTTTTAAAGGGTACTTCTCGCAGATTGTTAAATACACCCAATCTTAAGCCACGTACGAAGTGGTAAACTTAAAAAAACAGGCCTATATAACAATACACATAATAAGTATGACATATTTATTTATAGTGATAAGTCTTCTATACATGATATGGCATTGCGTATATTGTGATAATAATGTTAAATACGACATATCGATTAAGTGGGGATCCCCTGGTGGAGTGCGATACCTACCGCCCATAAATATATCAGTTGGGCGTTAACATTCGTTTCTGTTAATAGTAAATAGGTTTTATATAAAGACATGTTAGTTTTTTTTTCAATATCCACTGTCTTTACTATATGAGTGATTTATAATAAAAGTCCCTTTAAGTGTTATGATATGACATTGCATCAATAGGGTAGGTAGTAGACAGCTGTCCTTTACCGATATAGCTTTACCGCTTATGGCAAGATTGCATGAAAACATGAAGTTCTGTGTTGCATTTTTTGTTGTTTTGGGTGTGGCACAAAAGGGATTTTCGTTTATGTTGGAAGCCCAGTCTACAAACATGGCAAATGTAACCCAAGAGCTCCACGAACTGAAGACAGAGGTATCGATACTGAAGGATATGGTTTGGACTTTACAGGAGTCAAGCAAGTATAGTTTTTATAAATGTCATGTTTTGTTTTATTTCATTAATCATTTAACCATTTTTAAATTACGATCGTAATAATTAATATTGATACTTTAATAAACGTTTATTTGTGTAATTACTCTTAGCTGTATATTTTAATAACACTCGTCAAATACACAGGTGCAGCGCAGAATAAGCAACCGAATCCAGCCTTTATGGCAACTTTGTCATTTGCTGATGTGACATGTCCTGTGGGAGCTCCTCTCATTTTTGACAGGGAGCTTCTAGATACCAGCAATTCCTACGATATCCGCCATGGGACGTTCCGCGCGCCCGTGTATGTAACTTGCATTACGAATTAAAATAAACAATATTTTATTTGCGACTCAAGTGGTCATTACTGAGAGAGCGTTTTTGTGTTTACTAGAACAAAACAAAACATGTTGTATTTTTTTTGTCTTATTTCAATAAAAACGCTCATGTTTTGTTGAGTGTGAGATAATCGTTGTCTGTCGATGCTATTTGCAAAATGGTCCGTAAAACAAAACTGAATAAATAACATGACGTGCTTACAAGAACAAATGAATGTAATTTATAATATATTTTAAATATAATTAGAAGAACAACATTGACGGTTTAATACAATATAATCTTAACGCTTCTGCTAAAATACTAACAACAGTTTCACTGTTTTCAGGAATGGAACCTACGTATTTACGACAACACTTACCGCTAAGCATATGGTATTTATCGATGTAAAAATGGTGAAGAATCTTCCGACTAATCCAATCGGTCACCATTTAAATGAAAATCGAAGTGCACATGATACATGAAATCAAAGTTCGACCACCATAGTTGTCGAGCTTGAAGCTGGCGACGACGTGTGGTTGATCTGTATTTCTGCGAGCGCAATAGGGGGTGGCAAAACTTGGACGAACACTTACTTCGATTCCCATTTCTCAGGGTTTTTGGTTAATGCAAAATAATGGACCATTTCGAGTGATGTTGAGATCCTGTGGCGAACACGAAAACGAATCGTTGGTTTGTTTTCTGTTTACAATCACGCATTATGTATTAAGTGTAATTTGATAAAACATATATTATACAGTGCTTCTTTTTATTGCGATTTTTTATTGCGGTTTTTAATAAATGTTGTATAAGAACATAAACTGTGTGCTGAATGCTGCATGTCCGCTTATCGTTCAACAAGTATGCGTACGATTTCACTGAAATCAGTTTACAGTTACACCCTGCTTCTTATCACATGGCTGAATTGAGACTTTACAAACATGCTTGACAATCGTGTCGAGCTAGGCATAAATCACGGACGTCTAGACGCTGCTAATTAAGAATCAACATAGACAACACACGTTTACATTTTGATTTCCAAAGATCTTATACGAACTCTTTAAGAATTCTTTGAACCCAAAACAGTAAATTATTAAATTAACCGTGTGGGCTATTAATATATGAAATTTTAACCTTGACTGTAGAATGTACGATCAATACAAAGAAACGCAAACTAAAAATGTGAAACTTGTAGCAAACCCATCCGACGTAGTTGACGTCCTTTAATCTATCTTACTTACACATACAAATCAATTAGCGTTGCAAACAGAAAAGGAAGATATGTGTTTTCTGCTGAAGAGAACTTTAGTAATACTACCAGTTCGACTATTTTGTTTTCAATAGACAAATATATAAACTATTTTTGGTTTCGATTTTGAGTGTCGATTAAGATTAACTATGCAGTGTTAAATCTTTACCAAAACCAACTATTGGAGGTGTACGTCTTACCAATCAACAAATGCAACAACATATTTAATCAATACCCCCACTATAACGATGGGTATATGTGTAAGAACATGTATAAAATGAATTATTTAGTGTATGCGGTTACTATTATTAAGTATTATTTTGCGCAACAAAATATTTTGGTTGTTGAATAATATACCATTGCCTAACACACAAACTACTGAAAAAATATATATATATGACAATTAAGTGTATTTCTTTACTGATGCCACCGTATAAGGAATACATAATCAGTTGCAACTCTTATGCAATGTTGTCTTTGTAGAAGTGTGGCTAAATCTTCAATCTAGAATGTAGAATACACATTTGCTGTCAGAATTGGGTGAGGTTTAGACATGAATACACTATTTGTTAAATATTCAGTTATATGTGTTGTTATTGTTATATCTAGCTCACTCCCCGATGCAAAGGAATCATGTTCTTATGCGTTAGACCAAGGTGTAATCGGTTGTAAATAGTTTGTTTATTATGCAATGCTTGTTGAATACATACGGTAAACCGCTTAAACGAAGGTCTGCAATAAATGTGACCTCAATACCTGATACTCAAGGATTTAATCAAGCTACTTGATGTCTTCAAAATTTTATCAAATGAAACAAAACACTAAGGTATTAATACCATTACATAAAAGTATTGAGGAAAGATAACATAATACAATGGGGTTAAGTTTATCTAGCATGCGTGTGTTGGTACAGGTTAGGCGACCAACCACCAAACATACAGTGTTAACCACGAGCTAAACAAACTGAAAGAAATAGTAACGAAGTAAAAGTAGGGCATATCTTGATTTTATTTAAATCAGGCTTGGTTTAATTATCGTTCGCAATAAATTAGATAGATAGCTCGATGTTTAACTGGTTTTGTGTCTCGCTCCGAACTCAGTCAATTTTGTTAGCACTATACAGGTGCACATCATGCCAGATAACTGAATCCAGTGTGTAATGGTAAGATAGAACACTACCGATTGAGCATGTGCAGAAGGGGCATAACTCGTTGTTAAAATTCCAGAATGTCGTATGATATCCGTTATTGATCGACCCGTGTAACGGTGTAAGAACATGCATGTATGGATGTTATAGGAATATATTAAATGCAGCTTGTATATGCATGCACAACCACCAATGACGTTCATATTTATTTCTTACATTGTACTAAAAAGTATTTTAATACATCAATTATCAGAAATTCTGAAATCAATACCTTTTTCTATTCTTGTTTTTCTATCTTTTGATTGAAATAATATTTATGTAATTGTAAACAATTGTCTTCCATTTAATTTCAGAATCGAACATACATAATAAGAACAGTTGTAATTTAATGAATAAAATCATTGACACTATTATGTTTAGTTTAAACATATTTATTTCAAACAATACACATAGTTTTACATTGAAGTACATACAACATGTATACAGTTAACATGTTTGAATAGGATGAGAACGGAAGACAAAGTCTTATAAAGTTCTTCTCCCAATACAAATACAATTACATGTTGTCAGACGAACATATTTGGTTTTGTATGATAACACGATAGTAAAATAATGAAAAAAGGAGAGAAACTCCGAGTTAAGAGTTTCATTGTAAACAAAACAGGTAATAGATTGACCTTTGAAAGGTGAAAGAAAGAGATTGGCAGAGTTATGTGAAGAAAGTAGAAGAAGTTTAGGAATACTTGATTAGGGCGAAGGAGGACAAGAAGGTTGAGAATAGTTCTGTAGCATATTTACGAAACAAAGCGTTTGCTATTAACAATAAATTTGTGAACTGCATCAGCTATTTTAGTATTTGTTAAGAAGTCACGAGTGTTGTCTCCATATAGAATAGTTTCAATGCAGGGAACAGTATATACGGATATTGAGTTAAAAAGTTCGCCGCGAATATGTACATACTGGTTGCATTCGAGAAAGTAATGTGACGTCGTTTCATGACACCCGCATTGACATAACGGGGATGTAATAATGTTGCGTTTGAAAAGATGTTCATTTAAGGCACTACACTTTGTTCTTAGGCGCGTGTGTAACATTTGGGATCGTCTTTCGCCGTATAAAAATAGGGGATTTGCAATCGGTCGATCTATGTTAATGAGCCTTTTGAAGGACTGGATCGAGTCCGCGTTTTTGACGACATCGGGAAGATTATTCCATTCAGATACAGTGGACGGTAGAAACGAATTTGAATAAAGTGACGTTCGCGCTTGAATTGTTTGGAGATGTGACGAATTTCTTAATGAGTAATTGCTACTCGACCCAACTGTTGCGGGCAAAAGAGACTGTAAGTAGTTAGGAACATTGTTCGAGTATATTTTGTACATTAATATTAATTTATGTTTGCGTCTTCGTTGACTAATAGTTTCCCATCCTAGCTCATTATAAAGATCTACTAATGATACTAAACGTGTACATCCGGATGTTATTCGCGCGGCTTCGATTTGAATTTTTTCTAGTTCATCTTTTTCATATTGCGTACAATTATCAAATACAGAATCTGAGTACTCAAGGATTGGTCTTATAAACGATACATATATTTTTTCGAGAGTTTTTCTATCAAGCATTGTTTTTAGTCGACGCATTATATGAACTCGTGTCCATGCCTTTTCCTTTATGTAGGATATATGTACATGCCATGTACAGTCATTGGACATAAAAACACCTAAATGTTTATGGACATCAACAATAGGAATATTAACGTTTTGCATAGTCAATGGTGGATGAGTTGGTTTATTTATTTTGCGAGAAATGAGCATTGATTCGGATTTTGAGGGATTAAAGCATACCAACCATTTTTCAGCCCAGCTGGAGATTTTATCGATATCTGACTGCAATACGGCTGCAGTAGCGTTAGGTGAATTCACGACCATGAAAAGACTGGTATCATCAGCGAACAAATGTATGTGTGCATTAATATCAGTAATAATGTCATTTATATAGACTAAAAACATAAGTGGTCCTAGAATAGAGCCTTGAGGAACTCCGGCGAGAATTTCAATAGGGGTTGAATGCGATCCCGGTAATATAACTGTCTGTTTACGATCAGCAAGATAATTAGACAAAAACGATAAAAGATTTCCTCGAATTCCTGCTTGTTGTAATTTGCATAATACACCTTTGTGCCATACTTTATCAAAAGCCTTACTTATATCGAAGAATACAACTCTGACCTCAAGGCCATTGTCTAGGGCTCTGCAAAATGAATTATAAATATATGTAAGCTGGTTGACAGTGGAGTCACCTGGTAAAAAACCAGATTGAGTGGGTGCAAAGAATGCATTCGCACGAAGAAAATTAAAAATGTGTTTATGTAATATCCTCTCAAAGATCTTCTCAGTAGTATTTAACAGTGATATTGGACGATAATTAGACGCTAAGGATGGATCTCCTTTTTTGAAAATTGGGCACACATTTGCAATTTTCCAACAAGAAGGCATTTTGCAAGTATTTAGACAAGAGTTAAATAAATCACACAAAGGGTTGCTTAATTGATGCATTGCCTCTTTGAGGATTCGGTTATCTATTCCATCGGGACCGGATGCTTTTCCTACCTTTAGACATTTAATTGAGTCAATGACCTCCTCCTGTGTTATAAGTATAGACTGAAGACTGTTAGCGTTTGCATTGTGCATAGGTGGAAGATCGTGATTGCTTTCATTAACTGAACACTGACTTGCAAAGTACTTGTTGAGCATATTGGCTTTACTTATATCCTCCACTACAAAATTATTGGTTTGATCATCGTAAAGAGGCGGAATTGTGTTATTTGTGTTACTAGGAATAAATGTTCGAAGTGTTGTCCACCAGTCTTTAGCGCAAAGATCGGATGACTTGAGCTTCTGTGCAATACTGTTAAAATAATCAATTTTCGAGTTACGTAGAAGTAAAACAACCTCATTCCTGACATGACGGAAATTTGACCAATTTATAATACTATTAAATTGCTTTGCTTTTCGGTAAAGGCGTTTACGTTGACGAATTTTTTTCTTTATATTATTGTTTATCCACGGAAGATCTCGAGTACGGATACAAACATTTTTGTTCGGAATACATGTGCTTGCTATGTGCAATATTGTTTTAGTTATGTTTTCTGCGTAGATATCAACGTTTTCGCATTTTAGTAGATCCCAATTGGTGTCCGACATTAATTGTCGTAGTTTTTGATAATCCCCAATGTCGTAACGCCAGATATGTCGATAAAACGTTTTACATCTGGGTTTTGTAAATTTTAAGGTAACAAAAACAGGGCAGTGGTACCGAACAGTTTGATCTAAAAAGGGTTCGCCTGTTCCAGAAAGTAGTACGGTATTCCGATTGCTTACAAATATTAAGTCAATTATGGGCGATGTTTGTTCAGTATAATGTGTTGGTTCGTCAATAAGTTGCGTTAGGTAATGTTGTTGACATAATTCATTAATTTTTCGTGCCGACGATTCAGCGAGAGCATTACTGTTAAAATCACCTGTTATAATAATATCATTTATTCGTGTTTCTCTGGCTACCGCTATGGAATCTTCAATAGAATGCATATATGATCTATCCGCACTAGGCGGTCTATAAAATACGCCAAAAAGAATAGATTTATTTCTTGAGGCAAACACTTCAATCCATATACATTCTACATTATTTAATTCAAGATCATTTCTGCGTTTGAAAGCAATACTTTCATTTACGTAAATAGCAACGCCACCATGTGAATCGAATGGTCGATCCTTACGAATTGGTTGGTGAAGAGGAGATCAGTAGATGGGATTTAACCATGTTTCAGTAAAACCAATTATATCAAATTCACGTAGACCTGTGTAAAGAACATCTAATTTCTGTTTAAGACTTTGGATATTATAATGAACAAAACTTAAGTGTTTTGTAGCTGAGTCATTGGGATTTGATAAAGAACTGTTTACATCTGTGTTAAGAGATGCATTAGACAAAGAAGGACCTGGGTTGGGATGTACATCACCTGACCGTAATAAAACTAAAGAGATCCAACAGCATGTTAAGACAACCAAGAAGCATTTTAGTAGCTTATTGAGAAAAATAATATCAGTATGTATGTGTTTTCCTATTATGAAACGTTTACATGGATGTTCAATACTCAGTGATATGTTCATAGGCTGGTGTACACTAATTTGTAATGAGTAGAGGCGGGTAACATTGAGTCATAATTGGCATGCGTATAACAAGTGTATGAATAGTGAAAAAATAGCTGGTGATCTATATGCAACCATGACAGCGTTTACTGGTCTCTGTTTAATGTACGACATAATAATATGCTCCAATAAATACGAGATGAGCCAGAAACGCTGACATGATACGTTGGTTGCATTTGACAATAATGCCATAATGCAACAGGGTTGACGATAAGGTTTGAAAACGCCGTTTGCTACAGAACTGCTTCGAATAGGAGCTTGAGATATGAGAGAGATAAGAAAATAGGAAAGGAAGGAAGGAAACGATAGAGGATGGTGATAAGTTTGGTATCATTTTCATGATATTTGAAGTTATGTTGGGTGTATAAAGAAGCACATGATAGTAACCAAAGACTGACAATTAAAATGGGAACCATTACAATTATAAATAATATACGTGAACAGAGCAATACATAGAGTTTGTAAATGAGTATAGTAAGCGTCAACATAACGATGATAGTTTACGATAAGGTACACTTACACGTATAATAATGTGAAAGCATTACGCAGAATGCATTAATATAGTGATTCAATACAATAATGCAATATAACAGTGTATACAGTGTTACAGTAATTATAATGACATCTGCTTATACCAAACACACAACGCAAATTATCGATGATATTTACACATATTGAGAATTGATATCTATACTTTACTACTGTTGACTTATTATTTTTTCTTTTTATCGAAATTGGTTTAAATAAACTCGGGCAGCTTACAGCGCATTTTATAAAGAGCAAAGATACAATAAGATTTATATTTGATTGTTCTACAAACAGAGGCAGGCCTAAGAAAAATTAAACATCGTTTTGTTAATATGTAATTTTACAATAACATTTAGGTACAAGCGCAAGCATCACACAATCATATACGCACACACAAACAATACAAGTTTACATCACTTAAGATGCATCATTGCACAAGTCTATGAGATTAGACTTATACGATGCAGTACCCGGTAATACTTATTAAACATTCGACATATATGTAATGATTGTTTAACTAAGTTTATTACACTATATTGAGAATCTAACTGGAAACGAAACGTTAGAGTCTCGGAGTGTATTTAACATTTTTCTGACATAAGAATACAACTAATTTATAGAAATATAACGTTATCGTAATTAAGCTCAGACAGTGTGAGTTGTCACTAAAGAAGTCTGGGGCCGCACATTTGCTATGAAATGATATATCGTATTTGAAATAACAATTGACATGTTATATTTTTTCAGGCAATATGTTATATGTACATGTGTTATGTTAAACGCAATGACAATATTAAATATCGTATTCTAACAAAGATTGACAGATGAACATGCTCAATTTAATGCACCTTTAAAATGCTAAATATAACATATTACTATTTATAATATATAGATAATAAACACATTCAATGTTTTTCCATATGTTCATAGGGAGCAGTGGCAAGGATGTTAAGACACATTGTTGACACATTTTAGTAAACACAGTACCACATAAGATTTATAATAATCCATATCGATTTATAAACAATACAATATAAGTTATACACATTTAATTTAATGCTATCATTGTTAGATTATGTGTATAAAAAAATAACAAAAATGTTTCACTTTATTTTAGATGTACGTCATATAAGTTCTTTATGAAATCTTGAACAACTTTTTCGATTTCTAAATTGACTAGCAAGTTTAAATTAACTAAAAACAAAAGAAAACAAAAATGCGTCCTATTTGTTGTGCGACAGATGTTTGTAAATGTTCAACATTAGTTTGTTTAAGGCCATACAATTTCAGGAGATCACGGGATTTGCAATTGTGATTACATAAGCATAAGGATAAGTTTAAAAAAAAAACACTGATAACAATAGTATATCGTGATCTTCGTGCGTGTAAGAAGGTCAACTGCGAGAGACAAATATAGCATTTTATTACTTATTTGTTACACTTATTTTACTGAGATGTACATATCACAATTTGTTTTGTTTGATTTAATTATTTTTGCACTTTATAGATTAGCTTAACACGTTTGCATTTATATATAAAAACGGTTAATTTGCTCTAGACGCATATTAATTTATTGTGTTAAAGTGTTTTGATTTCAAGCAAGAAATGTCAAAACATAACGGGATTTGCTATTGTATTCAGATAATTAAATGCTCAGTGAGATGAACACAATAGGCAATACGGTTTCGTGATGTACGTGCATCTCAGTAGGTCAGTTTCGAATTGAATATAAACTGATAAAAAAAGATATGCTGATCAAAAAAGATATGTAGTTTTATATATAATGTTTTCCTTATTGTACGTATAGTAAGTACGTGTTTACCGCATTATAAACTGGAAAGCCTTGGAAGTGTGCAATGTCGAACTAAGACTATATATAAAACTCCTCGTCTGAAACAGCAAGACTAAATGAACTGTATTTTGTATGAAACATTAAAGTGGTATTCTGGCAAAGCTATTGAAATCTTGATTATGTGATCACAAGTTGTACTTTCATGTGGATAATTTGTTGAATGAATGTACATATAAACCACTTTACATATCCCAGCTACGACCATTCTAGCATCATAATTTGAATTGAGTTGAGCAATTAAGAGCCTTCATGGTTGCATTGTTCATGTAGGTATATTGACACATTTGGTTAAAACACTCAATGTTTTAATTGACTCTTCCAAAGCTTGTTAGTTTTTTGTATGGTTATTTATTGTCTTGTATTGAATACTAATTGCTGATGAAAACACTAATTTATTTAGTCATTATGCTTTCTGAGTTTCGCTATTCCCATATTCAATTGGAACGCCATTGTTTTGAATACGTTTTTTTTTTAATATGTATGCGTAAATAATGCTTACGGTCTTTGTAGTGTATCAAGGGAGACAAATGTTGATTGTTGACGACTTATTGTTTACGCAGAGAACTCCCTTAAAATCGATTTGGTTAAGTCTTGCTTGTATGCTCATGCCAATACGTAGATCTTATAAATACGATTAAAATGTATAATGTTTTGATATTATATCTCAATGATATTAAAACTGAAATATCCTATATTCGAATTAATTCATGTATTATTTAATAATAATAAAGTATAAATATTAATGCTCGATAAAACCATTAACCGTCCCGCCGTTTAACATAAACTTCATCATAAAGAATTCAACGTAAATTTGCTTCAATAAGGCTTTATACTTTGGTGACGATAGCCAGTTTGCTAAACTGCCTGTTTGCAGATCGCCCCCGACAACGTATGGGCATGTTCAATTAAAATCACAATTTACTAATTGCCTTCCTTATGTTGTTTTATTTAAGCTTTCAACTTTAGTAGAAAATAAAGTCAACATTTTGTACTTAGGGCCCCACTCTAATTATTCTTATTTCTTAAAGAGCATGCCTAAGCTAAAATCATCATATAAATAAGAAGTTAACCTAAGGTCTTGACACCAAATTTCAAAACAATTTCAACGTTGTTTTCCAGGCTAATTTTATAGTGAGATTAATCCGCCTTCGCGCAAGTTTCCCGAGTTTTTCAGTCTGCAAGAATAAACCGCGATTTCATAGTGAATATCAATGTTTACCAAGCAGAAAGTACGAGATAAGAAGAGCATAAAGAGTGTCTGTAACTTAACAAATGTCTTTAAGTAAATTAAAATTATTTGGTTTAGAGAGTATACCATTACCCATCTCAATCATGACGCATACTGTAACCTTTAAAAGTATGTAATCAATTAGTACATGAACATAGATCACGCACTTATAGCTGTTTGGATACATGATTTTTAACCAACTACGCTGTATAATTAACACAGTTCACCAATAGTTCTGTGTATATACTATCAAGATATTACGACATCTCAGATTACGCAGAATGTTACAAGTAGGATGACACGAAATAATCATATTACTTTTCTTATACGCGTTCTGGTTTTACAATGCGGAATCCTTACTAAGTATTAATTATTTCAAATAACTTAACACTCAAACATGTTAATTTACGTGGTACAAAAGGGACAACGTCTTAATAAGGCTGAATTTGACAAAAATAATGATGGCATATACAAACGGGTACAAACGGGTGCAACTGTCTATATATGTTAAAACGGCTATTTATGCATTGTGAGATTTAAAAAAAAAGTAAAATATTGGGCCTGTAATTTGCCATTTTTATGTTAACATTTTGACGTAATTATTAAGTGTATTCAATATAGCAATTGGTTGGACAAGCTTGTTAAACAAGATTGGAAGTGCAGTTCTTTAAAGCGGTGTCTATTGTTCTGTGGATGGCTCATAAGTAAAGAATTATAAACCAACGTATTTTTTCCTAATGTGTTTTAATCAAATTCTCATTTTGTGTATATTATATTTCATTTACGTATAAAATGAATATGTATTTATACAGTGCAAGAATGAAAAACATATAATTTACACGGCAGTAGGTATCCATTTTTTCTTTCCATAGTACCCTAAAACATATACGATTTCGATACTGTATATTTCGCAGTTTACATTATATTTCTTTAACGGTTCCTTATCGAAGTTTTTTTTCTTAAATATAAAGACGAATTAAAACATAGCATTCACATTCACATTTTCACACTATTAACCCACCAAAACTTAGTGGTAGAGTCGTTATGAAAGAATACTCGAACAAAACAACTTGATTTTAACAACGGTTCTATTATTATTAAATATCACTTCTACCAAAACAGCGCCACACTGTAAGCGTGTAGATGTGAATACATTGTCTGTTCTGTTCTGTTCTGATATTAAAGGTGTGCATAGGAATAACATACTTTATTATGTAATATATTACTGTTACAACAATTGTTTTCCGAATATCGCGATGTGTGACTGGGAGTATTTTTAGTATAAATATAAACAAAACATGTAATAATTGCTAATACAAACGAAGCTTGGTCACTATGTTAACTATTGAAAACCTCCATAAGATAATTGTATTTAGATATATAATACACAATTGGTCGTCGTTTAACCATTTACACATAATATCAAATTACCTAGTGTAGAGCGCTGTAGATTATATTAATTTTAACGTTATTTTAATATACACTTTTAAAAATGTGTTTTTCAAGTTCATAGCCATAAATTACGCTAATCTAAACAAATAATCTTCCCCGACAACAAGTTCAGTGTTATCAATAGTTCAATAGCGTCTCATAAATGATTGATCAGTACCGTCTAATTAACTAGTAGTATCGTCCGCATACTGGGACAATTTATGTTCTATTCCATGTAGTGTTATACCTTTTATATTATTGTTATCTCTCAATACAAGTGACAAAACTTTAGCGCAGAGGATAAAAATATAACATGAGAGGGGATCTCCTTGTCTGCAGCCCCTTTCAATAGGGAAGAAATTAGATAAGTAACCACACTGAGAAACAGCCGACTTAGAGAATCCTTATATAAAATCTGAAACCAGCGCTTTATGTCTGGACCAAAATTAAAAAAAAAGAAAGTGTATTTTGTACAAAGGACCACGACAATGAATCGAACGCCTTTTCAAAATCTTTTAGGAGAAGTAAGCCCGGGATGTCATTTTCTTCAGTATAGTGCATAATGTCATACATTAAGCTTGTATTTTCCCCTATGTACCTCCCTTTAATGAAACCAGTCTGGTCGTTATGAATTAACTTGTCCATACATAATTTAAGTCTATAAGCTATTACTCCAGAGGCAATTTTATAAACAGTATTTAAAAGAGTAATAGGGCGCCAATTTTGTATAAAAAGCCTAGACTTAACGCCCTTTGTAATACAGGTTATGATACCTTGAGTTTGTGTTATAGATAAATTACCACAATTTTAAGCTTCATTTAATGATCTGACAACAAAGGTTCCAATTTTGTTCCAGAACATTTTATAAAAATCTGCATTGAAGCCAGAACTTCCTGGGCTTTTATTATGTGACATATTTTTTTAAACTGTTGCAGCTTCCTTTAAAGTTATGATACCTTCAATTGAAGTGGGCTAGGCCTGGTTTAATTTTGGACAGTTCATTTCTTTTACATAGTTATTAAAGTCTTCAGTACTACCTTCATTTCTTTGCTTAAAAAGAGACTGATAATAAGATGCTATTGTATTTAGGATACATGTTTGGTCAGTTATTTCACAATCATCTTCATTTTTACGTTTATATATAGTTTTTGTTATTGCATTGATTTTTTTCTAGGCTCAAAAAATATTTAGATGGCTTTTCACCTTGTTAAGTCCACTGAAATTTTGATCTTAACATACATCCTTTTAATTGTGTGCTCTGAATATTTTTTATTTCAGATTTCAGATTTTCGAATTCATCAATATTCTCATTTGAAAAGTTTTCTTCCAACTCTTTAATTCTACTTAATAATTTGCTTTCTATTATTTTTGTTTCCTTTTTATATTAGACCCTATATAAAATAGATTTGCCTCTTAGGTCCATAAGCAGAGTTTCTAAAAAAAGTTGATCACTTATAGAGAACTGTAATTCACTGTCAGTAATTTCATTAATATTTTGGTTATTATAAATGGGTAGTGCATATTGAAGTTTAATATCATCATTTTTTTTCCTGCACATACAAAATGTGTGACAGTAGAGAATTATTATGTTTCCAAGGATCTGATTTATGAGAAAACTTGCTAAAACTTAAGTTTAAAGTAATTATTGAATGATCCGATTGAAGACTTGGTTCAATTTCAGTGGATTTAAAGTGTTGCAAAAAAATCAAATGTGGTTAAAAATAGATCCAACCTAGCCTGTTGAATTGGATTTGTTCTACGCCATGTAAATCTTTTTTTTGATGATTTAGATGTCTGAAGGGATCTATAAGATTGTAGCAATTGATTAATTCTAATACTTTATTGCGAGCCTAAGGGTTATTAATATTTTTGTTATTATAATAATCTACTACAGGATCAATAACAAGGTTAAATTCGCCACATATGACAAAAGAATCATTTTCAAGTCTTTCAATAGTTTCAAAGATATCAGTAAAAAAGGAGGAGTCAATGTTTGGAGCATATAAAGATAGCAACGTAAAGCGGTATTCACTAACAGAAATATCAATTGCACAAAAATTACCATGGGAATCAGCAACAGAGTTATGTATTTTATAATCTGTGCTATTGGATATGAAAATAGCTGTTCCCCTAGAATTAGCAGAACCATAGCTTAAAAAGCATTCAGATCCCCATTCCGAATAAATGGATGTGTACATATCTGGAGTAAAATGTATATCCTGCACACAATATACATAAGCATTTAACTCTTTTAAGTAATTAAAAACCGTAAGCCTCTTTAATTTGCCATTTAAACCTCTACAGTTTAAAGAAACAATATTCAGATTGCTAGTCATTTGGTAAAGTAAGTTTAATGAAACAAAAATATATATCCCCAGCCTTTAAAAAGTATTAACAAATAAACACAGTCATATTACTGAAAGGGTATCTATACAAAATGAACACCACTATAAATATAATTATTCGAACATCTATATACCATGCCTTTAAAGCAAACATGTTATAATAATAAAGCACAGTGATTCTACTGGAAAAGTATCTAGAAATAAAGAATAACAACATGGAAAACAAAAATTAAACATACATAAATAAATACATACGTATACAACATGAAATAACATTGACAACAATATTTACAATATGGGTAAACATTATACAGAGTACAAACATATGCAAATCAGTACAAACATATGCAAATTTAAGACATTTAAGGGTGCCTTACTTATATGGTATACCATTACACATAACTGCATAATGCATGCATTTATGATGGTAAAAAAGGTGTAAAACATGGATTAAAAAATATAAACCCACAAGTGTCGTTCACTCCCTTCAGAAAGCTAGAAAAACAGCTTATTGTGCAGTCGGAGCGAAATGAAAATTTGAAAGTGTAATGCAAGTGTGGTTGTGTTTGTTTATTATTATTGCGTTATTTTGTTTGACAGAGGCTCACTGACCATCACTAAAAAGCCGGCTACCTCGTTATATACAGTCGTCTGGTTTATCTCGTGTTTATCAAATATAAATTCCACTGTTATCTATATTAAAAACGATCGATTTCTAACTGGTTACACCGTTATATTTGCTTACAGAGGCCCGCACATTTGTTTAAGTCTGTAACGCGCTATGATTTGAATAAAGGCACTTCTCCTGTGCATTTAATATGAACTTACGTCAAACTATGTTTAGTGGCCATACTTAGTGCCTTACCATATCCGATTCATACAAGGACGTTTTACTACATGTCGGACCCCTGCAGTGGCCAGTATATACCTGACTCTCTGGTCTGCAAAATCCATCAAAAGTGGACTGGAAGGATGATTACTGTGTTTCAGCTGTCGACCTTCGTCTATTTCGTGCTACCCATGGTTATTATAAGTGTTATGTACATTCTTATTGGAATTAAACTTCATAGAACAGAACTACGAACAAACTACGATCATCAATATGGAAAGGCGACGGCCACACAAGCACGCAGGGCAATACTACAAATGTTAGGTAATACTTACTTAATGCATGGTTTTCAGTGTATAGTTTATTAAATTTAAAATACATTTTTGATGAAATCGAAAAAGTAAACGTTTGTTTACTCTAGTTCAGCTGCCAAACATTGTCTGTTCCACGTTGCGTTATTTCAGTATATAATTCAGTAACTACGGATGCGGAATCATAATTTGTTTTATTTCAATAAATAAATTATTAGAAAGGAGTGAGTACGTCGGGTTGGAATGATTATTTTTCTTATTTGCATGAGCATGTAAAGTTAAAAATAAAAGAAAGAATTTCATCTCTGGTAATAAACAACGAACGGGTGGGTCCTTAGATGGTCAACATTGAGGTTGTATATTTTTAACTAATCAATGAGGGTTTTAAAATTGTGTTCACTGATTAAGCTTGTTATGTTTAGTATTGTTTCACATATTTGTTGACATGATGTACAATCAACAATGGAGTAATTACATTGTTATTCAATTAAATTAGTGTGAAAATGTTAAATATAGACTCGACATGTTTTAGCGCTGCCTCAAATGCCTTAGATTGGATTGTGTAAAATTATCCGGGTAATTGTATCGGACATCACTCACTTGCCCTCAACAGAAGTAGACGATGTCATTCTGAATTATAATGTTTCTTGAAATGCATATGTTTATATTGGTTTATCATGTGTGTATGCAAATAAATAAACGTCATATATTTTGGTTGAAAACGACATGCAGTCCATTGATAAGGCGAATGTAAATTATAATATGTCAAACAATATTCTGATAAGATGAAAGTCTATTGACATTTAAGTGAAGCACTGAATACTACCATTTCTACGAATGTATACTTCATTTAATAGGCAGACGGTTTACCTCGATCAATTATAATAGATACTTATTGTTGTCCGATAATGACATACACTATTTCATAATAAAACAATTTAATTGTTAATGTATTTTCAACAATATTTCCAATGAACGTCTGAGAAGCTTTACTTTAAGTTATGGATTAATTTATAGCTATTGCTTCTACAAATGTGTACACATCGTTGTATTACAGTTGCTGTCGTGGTTGTGTTGTTCGTTTTCTGGGCTCCGAGCCATGCACAAAGACTCCTTACATTGTACGTCACAACTTGGAATACACAGCTGTTAGAGGTACAGGGCAATCTATTTTATATTTCTGGTACGAAGACACTCGTGGATGGGCTTATAGATAAAACATGGTTTGTGCCGAGATGGAGATGGTTTACCCGGTGAGGCTTAGAACAAAAAAAATAGGCAGCCCTATTATCGCGTTTCGTGCCGCACCGGATAAACTTTCTCCATATCGGCACCAACCATGTTATCGAATTATCATGCTTCATTTTAATTTATGCCACTAACACATTTGATCAATAACAAATGAGTAATTGATTTAACAAAATAATTATTCAGGTCGGGCCTCCTATATGTACACACCACGAATTACGACCGAATAAATACCGAGTGTGTCACGTAGAAAGAAGTTCCACATTAAACTGTTCCTTTTAATATGTTCCTATTAAAAATATGAGACGAAATAAAAAACGAATCGAGAATGAGATATTTTTAATGTTAGAAATAAAACCTAATATGCAACAGCAAAAAAAAAATGATTTTTTTATTTTTTATTGCTGGAAATTGAAAACAATATGCAAAAGCTCAAAAACTCAAATTGATTTACCTCAAGGACAGCTTTAATCAAATGCTTATAACAATAAAGTTACAACGATACACACTTCCATTTTCTGTTTTCCCATCCCTTTATCGAAATTTATTTTAAACCACACTATTTGTGCATAGCGTTTGTATCGAATGCTAACCATTCTGACCCAAAACACGATTTACGAAATCGAAATCCTGTCGGAGCGAGTTAGTGTATTCATATCAAAATTATCAATTATGCATGACAAACACACAATCCGAAATAAGTTTTGGATTCGTTCAATGCTTTAAAATCACACGAATTTCGTCAAAAATCGCGTTATCAAGTGAATGAAAATAAAAATACGGAAAGCTGGTTCGGTAATATATTTTAAAGTAGAAACAAAATAGGATGATATGTTATATAAACGATAACATTCATCTCGTCTTAATAAATTTATAAGGTCAAATACTACAGCACTCAATACATTTCTCAGGTCAAATACTGAAACATGTTAATCGGCGCATACATGTAGGGATACGTTCTGACGGTAGATCACGGTCACTGCCAGAGATCAACTAGTTTATTCGACCCTGCTTTATTAGGTCACTGTTTGCAAAAGAGGCGGGATAAATATGAATACGTTGCTGTATCTTTAAAACCATATCCCAACAGTTCGTTACACACGTAATTGATCACGTTTTAACATAAAAGTTTAAAAGAAAATATACTTTTTGGTTTTATACGTTGCAGTCGTGTGTGTATCTGACAAACATGTATATTAACAATGTTGATTTGGAAAATATATGATGCTGGCTTCCCTTTTTTAAACAAACGATACACGTCAACAATTTGATTGTTAAAAACGTGTGCATAAGCACACAGTTATGTGTAGTAAGCACAAGCAAGTGATGTTTCTGTTTTTTTATAATAAAGATACTATTTCTTAAGTGTTTAGTTGAGAAAACGTAATAAGAACGCAATTGTCTTGTTTCAGGAATTCTGTACTACTTTAGTTCCACTGTGAGTCCAATCCTGTACAATGTGATGTCAAGAAAGTTCGTAAGAGCTTTCAAGCGTACACTTTGCAGATGTTTTGTGAACACGAACAATCTTCGATTCTTGTATATGCTAAAGGCAAAGTTCATTCACAACGATGCACATTCTTGAAAAATCGGTAGTCCAAATATGACTGACAAAAAGGGACTTAAAATAGTGACATATTACCACGACGAGAAACGAGAGTTATCTATATGTTACCATTCCACCGAAACATTTTCCACTAAAGAGACGCTGATTAACAAGACAAGTGACAGCACATCAGGACAGTCACACGCACATTCTGACAGTGACTAACACGCCTTGTGTCGCCACAAGAGGTTTTCAGGTCGACGTCATAGCGCGGTTAGTCGTCGTAGAAACGGATTAGTCAACTCATTCCATGATATCGACGATTTACGAAGAGAACATACATTGTTGTATCGTTTTTCTTAAAATGTGCATATGGAAGGCTATTTCCTTTTCTGTGGAAGCAAACAAATGTCAAGAACCGCGACGCAGAAGACGTATTATTTCTGTCACACGACTAAGCCTGATCTCTTTGACGAATCCATTTCGACAACGACATTTTTTCAGCAATCAATATGATCTTGTTAGATAGTAATCTCTAAGCAATATGATATCTTTGTAGGATTTAATGGAATGCCATTCGAATGGTGGGGATAGATTGACTCCTGGTTGTATCTGAGGAGAGTCCATATTAAATATAATCAATATTAATATATTACTTCGTCTACATAAGTAATCAAACAAAAAGGTAATTATAATATGTACCATCGATGCATTAACTAGGATTTGTTAAGGGACGAGGCACTTAATTTATTTAAGAAAACCTCTCTTTCTTAGTAATGGGACACAATCACGTAGTGTAGCGTACAGCTGATAAACTCAATAGCTAATTCATAATAGTGATTTATGATATTAACAGAAGAAACGTTGAATAGTGTCGTACAAACTTTTCTAATGTATCCGAACAGTTAACATCTAACACTGTCAATTTAACTGATTGTATACTACAAATCCACGTTACTTACTTTGGGAAATATTAGAAATTAAACACAAAATGTTCGTTGCAAAACTTATTCCTATCCAACGGTGTTTAAGAGCGCAATAAAGTATATTGACTTCATTTGGTAGCCGTGCGTCTCTGAACCAAAAGCCAAATGTGAAATCACACACAAACATAATTTGTTAGTGTTGAACTCTAATTCCTTAAACCATAACCGCATACACATATTACAGGAAAGTTTCTTCGCTGTCAGTAGAAATATAACACACTCTCGAAATGTGTTTTGATGCTTAACTGTAAGACACAAGTACAGTTAAGCAAATGAACGAAGTGCGTAGCTTTATGCAAACCACAACACGAATATCTATATGTGCATAATTATCTTGTTCAAACGTGCTTCCTTTCAAACACTCCGAAATATGCGTGTTTAATAAATAATAGTCAGATTAAAGTTCATGTCAATTTTCGTTCGTTTTGCATTTATTATATCCTACAGTTAACAACGAAAGGCAGCCACTGCGATATTGCGTGATTCTTAGGAAATCGTTTTTTTTTGTGCAAACTATTTTTTATTTTAATGTGTTAAATACTGATGCACATTTATTGTGAAACCATATGCTTTTATAATACAATAATGTGTTAGTGTTAATATTTTCTTTTAATAAGGATCGTTTCACATACTTGAGATATACTACGTATTCAGAATTTCGAAACATTTTAAAATCCCGAAGTCAATGCATGTATTAACCGTGCAAGAACGTGTTTACCATTCTTTATAATCACAGTCGATGCTGTTTGTGATGTTCTTAAAAAAATAAGGTCGAACGGTGTCTTTACCGGAAACTAAAGTGTCAATGTACTGGCGAGTTATATTATCCTATTTGTCTAATATTCCAGGCCGTATATGTAAAAGGCTTATTGGCTGCCCTATATGCGTTAATTCATATACTTACGCAGTCTATGGTCTACGTTTGAATGATGGAATGGATTGTATAAATCACATGTTTACTTATTGTCACAGTCGAGTTAATCTCTACATTCAGATAATACATTACAATTAGTTTGTATCTGTAATACTGATTACTTCTTTGTTGCAAACTAACATTTTGTTAAGGGATATACAAAAACAAGTGCTGATTATTTGCTGCAAGGCTAACACGTTTGCATACATTTAATACGCAAATTATCACTTACATAATAGACATGCGGTTGATTACAATAGTTTCTCTCTAGGCTATACCTCTGGAGTCATGTGTTCATATCAAGAGTATTTCATCACTTGGTAATGTCAGTGTGCTATTACTGTATATTCCATGAATTCCAACCCACGGGTGCTTATTTACTAAAGTATGTTCTGATATGTACTAAATACATTCAGTATTGATTGCTTCGCTTAATATCATGTTGCTTTCCTATTTTAGTTTGAATATGTTTCAATCGGTTTATCCTGCTGTTAAGACATTATGTTATTATGATATGTCATATGAGCCGCGAAATGCGAAAATGGGTCTTACGCCATACGCGACCAGCGTAACTCAAAACAAGGCTGCGTATTCCGCGCTCTGTTCAGTAATTATCAAGCCTCGTAATGTGACGCGTGACAGGCGAGTATGTTCTTGTTTATATTGTGTTATTCAACTTCCAAATACTCCAAGTAAAACTTCCAATATCAGACGCCAACACGTTCAAACTTTCAGTTTAACTAAAACAAGGAAAACCCTGCATTGAGTGTCAACAATTAAATGTGTATCCTCTTCTTGCAACAAGTACACCCTCGGGCGACTTTTGTGATGTAGATTTTTGTTTCAATTAACAACAAAATTATGTGCGTCTTTATTCGATCGCAATACGCATCACATACAAGCAACTATGAATGAGAACGAGTGACTTTCTACATGAGTATGTTACCAACTAATGGCATTATTGTCATGAAATCGCTAAATATGCATTCTATATTCAGATTGTAAAAAAATCAAGGTCGTTTTGACCTAAAACGGGACCGAACACACAACATGTCATCGTCAATCTGTAACACATCAATAAACGTTAACATATTGCTGGACATAGTAGATATGAACACGTGTGCAGCTTTCCAAGGTGATTATCTCACTGTCATCTAGATGTGTGTCGCAGTTCTGGAATGTCTTTCAACTAAATGTGTCAAGTATTGATGGCCGCAATTGAGTTAATACTATCTGCGAGTTGAATGCTTTACATGTACTATTCACCTAGTCGACATATGCATCAATTTAGAACAAGGCAATAGCCTTAGATGAAATACTAAATCAAGAGGAATTACATCAGCTGACAGAGGGCTCTTGAATTATAAAACACAGTCTTACGTTTGAATAAGTATCACAAGTTGTACGCAGGGTGAGTTAGACAATTGCATGAGCATAAGCAAAAAAAAAGTAATATATTAAACATTTATTTTATTCCGAAAGTGCTCTAGCTTATATCCCAGTGCAGCTTTATAATTTTACCGAGCTAAGTCCGATGTTAACATGTGTTTGAATTGTTTTTATATTAATAATAAAAGGTGTACTTTAAACAATGATACAAACTGAACAAACAGGACCTCAATTATCCAGCTCAGCTAGTAGGTCACAATTTATCGTAACAGAACACTTCAGTTTAAGAAAAGGAAACAAACATAGAATGTATTTAATATAATTCAATCAAAGTTGTTTGCACACAAATACAGTATTCGCGTGCCTGTTGAAACAAAATGTATGTAAAAAGAGAATACACTATACAATACCATGTGGACATTTGAAGCGAAAAGGTGAAGTGTTATCCCTGTAAAGGTTTTTTAAAAAAATCATCGAAATTTAATGTGCATCATGCGTCCTAAATGAAATATGTAAATACATTTATATTATTCTCGAATAATCCAAAATGTCACAATCGTGTGTGCGGTTTTATTTATGTTTCAGACACAGGTGTAAATCACTGTTATGCATCGTTTACGGCTGTCAAAATAAACAAAGTAAAAAACATGTTTGCAACTTTGATTAACAATGCCAGGGGAAATGTATTTTGGGGAAACGTAATAAAGTATGGTCAAATAAAATTTTCAAGTCGACAATGTGAAGTACTTGAGTTCATTATTTGTGTTTGTTTCGAACAGTTTGTGAGAGTCTTTGTGTTTAACTGGATTGACAGCCTGATTAATGTGTCACCTGTACACTGGGTAGGAAGTAAACAGACATGATATTATAGCAAGATTTTACCGTTAAACAAGAATAATTATCAAATAAAAAGTGTATAATTTATATGCACATCGTATAATTTAATTTATATAGTTCAACAAATATAAAATCAGTAATAGCTTAAATAGTTATTAAATAAAGTGGAAATAGTGGAGGAATCGATTCAAGAATATTCGAGAAACATAAACGCGATCCATTAGTCAAGCCGTAATGCTTTCTTTGCTAATATTTTTGCTATTTTTTGCCAATAAAGAAAAGGAAATATAACATTTGTTCCCAAGTGATCTTTGAACAATGTTACAACTGTGTTAATAGTGTATGCTTGTTTCGATTGATTAAAAATAATACACAAATGTTTTTTAATATTTAAAAATCAATTTATGTTTCTTTGTCTGTGTGCACTGTATAGAATACTGTTCATAAATATCACTAGTCATACTCCGATTCTTTTCACGAATGTTATCAGAAGTTTACTGATTATTGCAAAAACTACGTATTGTTTTTTTTTATCAACCAATATGCTTAAGTTGCTATCTATATGTAAATACTGCCTTTAGCAACGTGATCTTTAACAGCTACGCCGTAAAGTCATTGGTGTGAAAAAAAAAACTATACAACTGTATACCTCAGATTGTCTATGCAGATCTACTCTCTGAGTCATTCAACGACAAACGCCAAACAGTTTTACTACGCAATTTGGTATCTTAAAGGTTTTTCATAATAATGTCAAGGCTGGGATCATTTGTATAATACTGGTACCCCCGAGAACGGCGGGAAATTTAAGTACATAATGTCTATCCCCCTTGACAAACGGGAAGTGTGTTCGTGGAAACTATGCCGATGGACACAATAATGTGAATACATCACTTAAATTCTTTATCCTTAAATGGTGTTTTCAAGGACAGAGTAAAAACCAGAGAAAAAACTTCAACTAATGTCAAATAACTCTGGAAAACTGTACCCGAAAACAACCAATATTAACATGTAACTGTGGAAAATGTGTAAATCAAACATAACTGGTCATTTTAACCAATTTATCAATGCGGTTCGAATTTCAAAAAGTAAAAGTTTACTGACAACCATACACATGAACGAACCGCACATGTACCTGTTTTGTGCGGTGCGTTATGTTTAGACATACGTTCTGTGCTGTACTCCGTAACGCACAGAACTGAAAATTCTCCAACACTGGTACAGTCAATTACGCATGTACCTATCGTCGGGGGCCGAACTTAGTAGACCATCTGACAGACTGACAGTGTTCCGTACGCTGTTAAGTCCCAGCCATGACGATGTGTGTTTCTAAATGGAGCTCGTAATTCTCGACAACACTGGAATATAACACAAATCTGGCAAGCATCGTGTAACAATGAAAATTAAGTGGGAGGGTGGGTGGTAAATGTAAATTTGTGTAAACCATAGAGCGACATACCCTGAGATGCGACGAGTAGGTAAAAGACCGACAATCTTCACGGGCCGTGGTTTTGTACTTAGTGGACGAGTCTATGTGTTACAGTAGACTGGGTAGGATGGGTTATAACAGTGGGGTTTGGGTTTCGGCGTTTGCGTTGAATAAGAGAGTTTATTCTTGAGAGAATAAACATAATTATGTTTTGAATCATCTGGCGAGGTTTCAAAAGAAACCTATGTATTATGCTCGTTTACTTTTGGCAAATGATATAAAGACGCGTAATACGCTATCACATTTACAAAATTTCAAAACTGATTCTAGTCGACGGAAGGGATACAGCATGCCAATAGGTGTGTTAGTTAGATATTTACATTATACTGTATCTTGGTCGGTATTTAAGTGTATTTTAATAGTTCAAGTACGCACTTACATTGACTACAAACTCAATGAAGACGATGTCATCCTTAACATAAGTATAATACGTACACTTAACATTCCTGATATCATTACGACTAATAACAGTCTTTATATGTTTTCTTCATTTTGTATGATCCTGCCGTCTTTTCCTGAAACCATGATTATGCCTTTATTGGATGACAAAGCTACACTACAATAACCTTCAAACCAATGTATTTTTCGTGGATGTATATTAATTATCTTTAGTACACTGTCTGTAGGTCCTTATTTAGTAACACATAATTTAATGACGCGTGTTTTTCTTTCATTCGATGCAGAACTTACGGAGAAATATAACCGTCTAATGCTGTTAAATACACGGAAATACATTTAGAACTCGTTAATTACGAGGGACAAGCTTGTAGGCATTATTATGTATTTTCGCCTTAAAATTATTTTAATAAACATGTGCACAAAGTGAAAACTACGAATGAATGAAATAAATGAGTTTCGAGTACTGTAGGTGGTTTACTAGCAAACGCATACACATAAAACAATGCATATTTCGTTCGACTGGTGCCAATTGTAGTGTGTGGTCAAAAACTGAATACGGTCGATGCAGAGCGGAACCGGTAGAGATATTAATACATGTATCTACGGAATATGAAATATGTGAGTACTTTATCTTATAAAGGATTTTACAACCAGTTTAAATTACTACTGATGTATTGTTATTTCATAGAAACACATGTATGTTCAATATATTCCTAAAATAAAGGAAATATGAGACATACAAATACTGCATTAATTTAATCATAGGTGTTGGTGAAATAGTATATATACATTTTTCCAAACAGATAATTAACGAGAAGTTGCTATACGATGTTAACTTGCATTGTTTTGTAAGTTATATCCGTTTGCTGAATACGAGGCTGTTTATTAACGTTGCTATCGAATAATTGTATCGCTGTCGGCTAATACTATGACCTATACTGTAATCGGGCACAAATAAAAGGAAAAACATCATGTCATAGAATTTAATTTTTATTTGAAATTTTAAAGTAACGATAGCATGTACGTTTATATACAGAAACATAACAATGAGGCATGCAAAGTACACCAAATATTCAAGAACAAATATAAAGAAAAACATCATGTCATAGAATTGTATTTTTATTTGAAACGTTGCGGTCTTCTTATCCACATACAGTGTAAAGTATTTCCATACTTCCGAAGGGGCTGGTGGCATTTTCAGATTAAAATTATGATCCCTTATCACAAATAATTGTTCTTAAGTTTTCTACCAAAAATTTACTTTTTGAATTTATATCACTTGTTAAATTTGAGTAATTCACATATTTTAATGTCTGTTCAAACTGTGATCACAGAAACTAAATTATTATTCGCCAGTTAATTGAAGCCCTTAATTGGCATCTAAATTGACAAACAACAGTTCGGACCCTTTCTTATAGTGTGTATATTGTATTGCGCAATTTGAGTAATACACACATTTTAATGGCTGTTCATACTGTGATCACAGAAACTAAATTAATATTCGCCAGTCAATTGAAGCCGTAAATTTGCTCCTATTGACAAACAACAGTTCGGGGCCTTTCTTAGAGTGTGTATATTGCATTGCGCAATTAACGCTGATACGGACCGGGTTATCAGTTTGACACGAAGAACGTCACTTCAAACATGTTAATCTCAAGTGATTTCGGGCGCTAATTAGTAAGCGCCTCGCAGGTCATTAAATATAAGGGCAATTACGTTTGAAAAAAAAATGCGAATATGCGAATATCAATTCTGTTATTCGAATACCGACCATTCAATCGAATATTTGAATATTCGAATAATTTTTCCATCCCTAGTTTTTAGTTTAGAGAATTTAATAATTACAACATTGTCTTGTTTCAGGAATTCTGTACTTCTTCAATTCAACTGTGAATCCAATACTGTACAACCTTATGTCAAGAAAGTTCAGGAGAGCTTTGAAGCGAACACTCTGCATATGTTTTGTAAACACACATAGTATCCCATCCTTTTATATGCCGAAGGCAAATTTCATTAACAACGATATGCATTTACCGAATTCTCATGAAAGCGGTAATCCGATTATGCCTGACAAAAAGGCACTTCGAATAGTGACGTATTACCACAATGACAAAAGAGAGTTTTCTAAATGTAACCATTCCGCAGAGAAATGTTCCACTAAAGAGACGCTGATCAATGAGACAAGTGAAAAAACATCGGGAAAGTCACACGCACATTCTGACGGTGACTTACACGCTTTGTGTCGCCACAAGAGGTGCTCAGGTCGACGTCATAGCGCGGTCAGTCGTCGTAGAAACGGATTGGTCCATTCATTCCATGATATCGATGATTTACGAAGAGAACATACATTATTTGAACACAAAAAGCATGCTCAACTCAGACTGCTTGAAGATTAACCATTTCTACATTCATCGCCATCTACCGTTTATGAATACCCCAACATGTTCGTAATATAAGTGTGCATATTATAAATTACAATGTTTATGTAGAGAAATAGTAAACGGATTGCAAATATCACGAGCAAATACTAATGAAATATTTTTTATGAATGGTAATTTGTATGTAATAGTGGTGTCAATGATAAATATACCAATGTTTACAATGTAAATATCTCATATGAATAATAAAAACAAACACGGTTAAGTGTGTCTTAACAAACAGACGATACTTACCAAACGGAGACACATAACAACACTTAATTTGTGTCCACGAACAATGCGACAAATTCTTGTTATTTTCTAAAAGTAAACATATTTCTTATGTTTCCAAATCATAAACAAAGAAAGAACACTAAGTATTGAATACTTTTCGATATACAGGGGCAGCCTATGAACACAAGGGTCATCAACCAAACCTTATGTTCAGTAAGATTGCATTTGTTGAGAACCAAATAAGATCAGAAAGGTCGCGAGTACTTCCAATTTGCTTGGTAAAACGCGCTGCCATAATAGTATCTTCTTCTTAAGTAATATAGGGCAAAGGTCTTTACGTACTTGTAAATCATGTCAACATATTGATATGACTTGTTTTTTATGTTATATATAATTGAACGCGTTGTTCTTCAATATCAAGATTTACATCCGAATGAGCTGTGTCACATCATCAGAAACAAATACTGAGAATTCTATTCGATTACGAAGAAAATGTATCTTAAGTTTATCGGGGTGTTTTAAAATATAGATATTTTTAAAACAGGAAACTTCTACAAGTCATAAGCAACATTAGACTTCAAAATCACGTAGCCGCTTAATTTGCCGTGACTGAATTTAAAATGACATTCATAGTTTAGTATAAGCAACACATTAGTTTGATTAAAATATATATGAGTGCCATACTGTCTCAGTTGATAATGGATCGATGCCATAATTTCTGAAAGGCATCTGGTGACATTTATAAAGATGTAAATCTGCCGCATTGCATTACTTAATAATATACTATTTGCGTGTATGATTTGCATAAGACACTGGTGTTCTAAAATTTAATTTCAGTCATTGGTATTCTAATGCCAGTGACAAGGACTACAATAAAATTTAATATCATAAAAGTATGTGCTCGGTGATATGAATTATATGCAGTGTTTGTGAAAGGCTTTTTAAATATATTATATTATCGTGTATAAGCATTGTATCACCTACATTTAAAATGATGCGTCACTTCTAGCCATGTCCTATATTACACATGTAATATATGTGAGAGGGAATGGGAAAATGACTATTCTGGCTCAAGAACCACACAGCGAGATTTGTATTGTTCCAAAACAAAAAGAACTATCTAATAACTTGAATCCAAAATTTAAGCGTACAAATCCAACAAATACAAAAGTTATGACGATTTTCGTACATAAGGTGCAACTTAAGAAATGGGAAACCCGAGAAACATCAAGCTGTTACTTTTAAATTATTTATTTACACATTATTGTAAATTTTCAATGTTAACAACTTAGAACCAACATACAAGTAATGGAATAAATATACTGCAATCCAGAACATTATTCCTTTAAGATGATTCCATAACAATCTCAAGTGTACTGTTAACAGGGTTGTCATGGCAACCGTGGTAAACATATGCCTTAAATGTTAAGAAATGATAAAACTAATCATTTTGTAGTATTTAAACAAATATGTAAGAAGAGAAATAGATTGAACCTGCTAAAAAAGCCATAATTGTTAAACACAGACTAACAATACTGAACAGGGTTGCATTATTTGGAAATTTTAAAGTATGTTTTTATGTGTAAAATATTCAGCTTTTTTCACCATAACATGCAAAGATGAGTCTTTTTAAAGATTCCATGGAGTGTAATCCTATAACTATATAAAATATATAAATATACTTTTTATTTGTTGTTGTAAACTGGACCTCTTAATAACTAACATAAATATATAATCAAATAAAGGTGGCATTATCTCTTTTCAATAAAAAATGCAAACATTATAAACACATGTATGATAACACATTAAAACAGGTTGGTATGCACATCTTTGAAACGAAAATTGTAAACAATACTTACAGTTAGAAAAAGATATCACCACAAACTTAACAGTAATGTTTGTATTTCATCTGTAACACTACCGGTATTTAAATTAATATTATCTCTGTCATGTTTAAAACCTCACATTAAATTGATGAAAAACATTGATTAATCTTGATGTATTACTATAAATTTGAAGGAACACTTTAGTTGCCATGGTGCTAAACACAAATGAAAACTTTTCTGACTTGTTAAACACAGCTCTACTTGTTTAACAATAAGTGCATTTTAAGATAAGTTAAAGGCTGTGCTTCCTTTTACTAGGTAGGCTGTCACTGTCCAATCCTTGGTCCTTAACCTTTGACATTGATGGTTTGGGACACACAGTATCCCTGGCATTGTATGCTCTGAAGAAGGGGCTGATGGTGTCGTACAAATACCACTGTCTGCACAGGTCAAGGCCCGGGCTGGTTTGGTGGGTGGGAGTTCTCCCTTGATATGATATGAAAGCAGCAATTAAAATAATGTTAACACTGAAACTGAATGTTCATTACATTTCTAAAATATGGCATTAAAACAACAGATATACTTTACTCTGTCATTCATTATTTTATGAAATATTTAACAAGTAAACATAAAGCTGTGGAAAATTATCACAATGCAAAAGGAGATATTTTTATTGTATAAAGAGTAATGAAAAAAAAGGCTCCAGACATCATGTCAACTTTAATGAATGATATGTTCAACACAATTAATACAATTTGACAACACATATAATATCTAACCGAAATACAATAAGAAAACACAATAATAATGCAGGCAACATAAGGCATGTATTTAAATCAAATGGGTTATAATTATCATTTTTATATTATTACCTCTGCATGCTTATCTTCAACACCAAAGTGTTGAAAATGATGGTGAGCCAAGCTGACAACACTTTCAGCACCCTTCCCTGGCAGTTTTGCTTCATCGATTAGATATAACACTTGTTTTCCTGTTAAACAAAACCCATAATTAAATTATTTTGTCACAGAATTTATATGGTACTGCAACACAAGATGGTAAAAAATTAATATGGTACTGCAACAAAAGAACATTTAAATCATGAGATTTATAAGTAATAAATTAATTAATTATTATTGTTTAACAATCGCATTTTACTCTTTTATTAGTTTACACCAGAAGCGCGAACCTGTTCTTCCTTTTAGTCAAATTAACACAAGCACTGTGACTAAAACAAAATAACGGGAAAGAAAAAAAAACGACATTTAAATGAGTGTGTTTTCTATATTCAAATATGTGGAATATAACTCAGTTCATATTAAGGGTTGTTAATTTGTCAATTCTGCTGAGAAGATGAGATAAAGGTATGCCTTTACCTGACCCTTCTGCACACATGCAAAAGACATGGCATTTTCTGGGGGTGCAGAAGTTTATTGGGCCCACTTGCTGTGCATTATGGGGGAAACGCACATTCTGTGAAAAGTCCCATGAATTGTGGTAGCAGATGTCTGTGCTACAAGGCTCGGCCCCTGCAAACAACCAAAACAGAGTTTTGAAAACTTAAAAAGTAGACAATACATTTCTGGAGAAATAGTTTACAAGGAATTAAATAATCATTTGTTAGCGCATCTGACGCTCACAAGATTAGAAGGCATATTTGTCAAGTTTGAACCACACATGACTGCTCCAATGCGGTGGGTGACAACAGCTTTCATCAGTTGCTTAATGTTGGGTTTTAAAAAATGGCACGGGTTATAACCTAGCTGCTTTATATAAACGATTAACAAATGATGACACTATCTTTTCTAATGATTGCAGTTATGAAGTTTCACTTCTCTGTGTTATGTCCCAATATATTTAAATTTAAAAAAGAGGACAAATATAGCTCACAGCCTAACAACAGTCAATGAAAAGTTTTCACATATGGCAAATGCATTATTATTAAACCCATTACCGCCAGACAAAATAATTCGGAAACAAGAACAACTCCACCACAATTTAGGTTACTGGGAAAATACATTCAAAACTTATCCAAAAACACGCGAATGTGAAACAACTTTAATACAAGCAGAAGTATTTCCGTAAACAAACGTGTTTAATCGAATACAGACACGCACGTTTAGGATTATTCATAAAATAACATCTGTAAGGCTATTTCATTTAATGTTGAAGCGAACAAATGTCAAAAACCGCAAGGCATAAGATGTATTATGTTTGTCACAAGACAAGGCCTGGTCACATTGACGTATCTTTGTCGACTACGTAATGGGAAACAATCATGTAGTGTAGCGTATATTTGATACACACGTTAGCTAATTATGATAGTGATTTATTATATAAACAGACGAAACATTGAAACATGTTGTACACACTTTCTGAATGTATCCAGACAGTTGACATCTTGCACACTCAATTTACCAGTCGCCAGCTGTCAATCAAATAAATCGATCAGCCAATCAAATCCCGAGTTTTCACACACCCCTCAGCAACGTTTATCTGACCGCCATTTTGTCCGACAAACAAACTGTGTCGTACATATGAATAAGGAAGAAAACTGAATGTTTTTATTCGTTC